>PITA01000565.1:0-58001 GCA_004023965.1 Spilogale gracilis
GTTGATGGGCACCTTGGCTCTTTCCACAGTTTGGCGATTGTGGTCATTGCTGCGATGAACATTGGGGTGCATATGGCCCTTCTTTTCACTACATCCGTATCTTTGGGGTAAATGCCCAGTAGTGCAATTGCAGGGTCATAGGGTAGCTCTATCTTTAATTTTTTAAGGAATCTCCACACTGTTTTCCAAAGCGGCTGCATTAGCTGATGGACACTTCAGCTCATGGAGCTGGGGTGCCCTCACCTCCATCAGAGAAAGAAGCAGACAGAGGGTTACACACTGCTTCTCTTTGATGCAACACTATTGTTAGCTCATTCCAGGAGCTTCCCCGTTCAGTGAGAAGCAGCTTTGAATAAGAAAGGAATTCTCAAAGAATTTGGCTGCCTAACATCTAGCCTAGTAAGATTGAGGTATTTATTCCACTGGGAGTAAAATAGAGGTAGTGCTGAAGGCACTCAAATTCCTCATTATGCCAAAAGGTAAACAAGTGACTAGGTCAGTAGGTTCAGTCTGACTCAGGTAAGTAAGCCCAGGACCATCCCTTCCCCCACTTCCCGTGTCAAAAGAGTAGGGACACTTAGGAAGGCATCAGCCTGTCAGGATCTGCTCTGCAAATAAGGAAAGGGGACACTGGCCTTATGTAGAAGTAGCTAGCCAGGCAATACGGGATGAAAGGTAGAGTTTTAGTCTTTCTAGGGCAGGGGAACTAAAGGGAAAGGAATCCTCACACATCATCCTGCTGTCTGAGGTATGAAAATGAGGAGAGAGACAGGGGTCACTGACTATGAAGGGTGTTCACTTACAATCTACCTGCTGCACTGAAAGTTGCTGAAAAGGGCAAAAGCTGCCAGACACGTGTGCCTGAAGGATTTAACCCTTTCCAGTGATTTTATTTGGACCAACTTTCCCACCTTCCAGGTGATGGTGGATTGGAGACCGCCCAGTGGACGATGGCTCCGGACTATGTAAGGCAGCTAGGTAAGTCAAGTCAAGGAAGTGACCTAAAGGGCAGATGGCTTCCCCTGAGGCCCCACGCTCTGCAGGCCTGCTGAGCTAGAAGGGCCTGTCCCTGCCTCAGAGCCCCTTGTCTGTGTAGATTCTTCCTCATCTACTCAGTTTCATCACAATCGCAATTTCATACTTACCCTCCATTACTTTTTAATATCATTTTTGGCAGGGCAGATCACAGATATTTCTCAAGGGCTGCTTCTAAGGCCTTCTAGAATCTCCAAATTCTGGAATACAGTTACAAAAAGTAATTATTTGCCTCTCTTTCTTCGATGAGAGCCTAAGTCAAGTCTGGCACACTAATTCTCAATGTCCCGGATGGGGGCCAATGAGGCTCAGTTGCTAAGAGATTGCTCCCACCACCCTGCCTGGGTCAAAGCCTGCGAAACTCAAACTGACTACAAATTTCTACTTTCCGTGGCCTGAGAAGGTAACTTGTGAATAACGAAAGCCTCCACGTTCAGCCGGTCCAGGCCCTGAGTCACATTCACCCAGATCTGGGCGGCTGTCTTCAGGGCCCATGCATCAGGTAATGCCAGTGTTTCAGCTCAGCCTGTTTCCTGCACTCACTTACTAACTCATCATTCAATAAACCACTTGTTGAGTCCCAGCTATGTGTCAAGCCCACAGGATACAAAACTAAATAAAACAGAACTTCTTATCCTCACAGACCATGCAATATACGAGAACAGATAAATAAAAATGGATTACAATCTGGTGAGCAAACTGCTGTGGACCAGAATTGTTTGTTTTGTTGTTGGGGGGGAGGCTAACTTTTTATTTAAATCAGAAGCTTACAAACAAAATAGGTTCTAAGAGCAACATCCTGGACATAAAGCGGATTTATTCCCCAGGAACCATGGGAAATTATTTTAGAGAAATTGAGAGTATGGAAGTGTTCATCTTGATGCCATTTGCTACTGATTTGAACGAACTCCATGAGAGGATGATAAATGTGGACTAACCAGGAGGGAAGCTGACCTGAAACAATCCACAGTCACATGATACCCTACAGTCAAATCACAGTCACATGATACCCTACAGTCAAATCACAGACAGTAATGTTCACAGGGTTTCCCCAGGACCTGTTACAATAAAACTCACGTGAGATTCCTTTGTGAACTCTTTCCCTAAGAAAACTTTCCATACAAGAGTTCACCAGATATGTATAGTGTACTTTCGTCACTATAGGCTGAGAATCTTAGTATATTATGGTTGTGATAAAGGAAAAATATAAAAATAGAACAAACTATTATAATGACTTACACTGTACAGTATTTGTATAACAGCTTTATTGATATATAATTCACATACATCATATACATTTCATGCACTTGAAATGTACAGTAGCTACATGAAAATATATTTCATGTATTTGAAACAGAGTTGTGCAACTATTATACGATCAATTTTAGAACATTTTCATCACCCTATAAAGAAACCCTATATCCATCACTTTTTATTTTCTTGCAACCCTCTCAACCATAGACAATCACCAACCCACCTCCTGTCTCTATGGGTACCTACTCTGAGTGTTATATACAAATCGATTCATTCAATATGTGATTTTTTGTGACTGGCCTCTTCCACTCCATGTGTTTTCAAGGTACATGCACATAATAGCAGGTATCAATACTTCATTTCTTTTTATTGCCAACTAATATTCTGTTCCATGAATATACCACATTTTATTTCCCTATTCATCAGCTTATGGACCTCTGAGCTGTTTCCACTTTTGACTATTATGAATAATGCCTATAAATATTCACATACAAAATTTTTTTTTGTAGGCATGTGTTTTTATTTCTTTGGGGTCTGTAACCAGAAGTAAAGTTGTTGAATCATATGGTAACTATGTTAAGCTTCAAAAAAAATTGCCAGGCTGTTTTACCATGAATCTGTACCACATTACATTCCCACCAGCAATGTATGAGGGTTCCTGTTTCTCCACATCCTCAACAACACTCATTCTCATCAGCTATCCTCATGGGTGTAAAATCCTATTTCACTGGGGTTTTGATGACTAATGATGTTGAGCATCTTTTTATGTAGTTATTGGCCATTTGTATTTATTCTTTAAAGAAATGTCTATTCAGATCATTTGCCCATTTTTAAATTGGATTACTTATCTTTGTGTATATTACTTTTAAAGTTTGCAAAGTGCTTTCATGTTTATTATTTTGAATATCCTGCACAACCCAGTGTTATGAGTATGATTATGATTACACAAAGGGAGAGAATAGAGGCTCAGAGATGTCAACTGGCTTGTCAAGGTCACTATCAAGTTGCAAAGCCAAAACTTGAACCCAACAGAGGTATTTCCCCTGCAATAACTATGAGCTCTGAAAAAAGAAGAAAGCTAATTTTCCTCGTATTCTACCTGATCCTGACTAGGCAACCCATGATGTTCAACTGTCATTAAAGCAAATGTTCCTAGAGTTTCTATACTAAAGATCATTCCCAAGGAGAGAGTCAAGCCAAAGCATTCAATGTGGAGTACATGGATGACCATCCAGGAATATTCCTTATCATGACTTCTTCCAAGTCTGCCATAAAACCCTCTGAGAGCTCAGAACACAGGAATACATTTTAGAACAGTCATCTTGCTGTGACCATCACTAGCTTAAAATCACACTGCTTTATGAGGTCTTACAGATGTCCTGTTTTATTCTTCATTTCAGAATGGGAATTCTTCAATATTTTCATGATTGATAAGAACTTCTAGATGCTTCCAGATATAGTAGGTAAATCATTTTATATGGTCAGTAGAAACCATCAGAAAAGGTTCCCACAATCTACAGAGTTCCAGAGCACCTCAAAACATATATCAATGACTACTAAGGACACATGATTATCTTTGTGTCAATTTTAACATGAACATAATATAAAAGTTGCAGAGTTGAAAAAAACATCAAAAGAATGAGGTAAAGTGAAAAAACTTGAACTTTGAAGCCAGACAAATGAGTTCATCTGAGAGTAGGCATCTCAATAGCTTGAACTTTAAATAAGTTATTTATTTTATATGAGATATGGATTCTAGTTCTTATCTGTAAAATGTAAACAAAAAAATTAAAAGTAAAAAAAAAAGCAAACAAACACTATCCTATCCTGCATTATCACAATGTTAAGTGAATTCTGCATAGAGAGTGCTGGGCACATTACACTCGATAATGGTACCTAATTCATGACAGCAGAAAAGAACATTTGTAGGATCTTTGCAATGTTAGTTCCACTTGAAACGAGTAGCTCTAAAAACAAAGGAATACTTTTCCAGACCCCTGTCCCAAAGGGCATATTTTAATATAGTAAGGGGGAAAAAGTAATATTCAAGGCAATAAGAAAGCTCTTGGCAACATGACATGAGACTTTATGCTCAGCAGCTAATGTATCATTGGAAAGATCTATGACCTTGAACCAATACTACAGATCCACAGTATCAATACAAAGCAGTGTTTAGATGGAAATGAAATTTCTTTTTTTGTTCTTTGCCTTCTTAAACAACCTATCACTCATTCTTTCAACAAGATCTGACATGATTTTATCTGTCATTCTCAGTTTTTATTCCTCACTGAATGAGATAGCACATACACTTTATTAAATGTAACTTGACATAAACATGCCTTTGCAAGCTAGCACTATTGTCGAGATGGCTGTTAGGATGCACATGCCCCATTGTATTCTGGGAAAAAGGAAAACTTATGCCCAGCAGATACTCTCAAGCTAGTATAGTGCAGACAAGGCCCATCATTTTGGGTTCCACATGAAGGTTGATCAGAAATTTTTATGGAATCTGTTCAAAAGAAGTTTAATATACTCATGCAACATTTTTGAGAGAACGAAAAAAAAAGAAAAACTAGCCTAAACCTAAAACTAGCCACTTACTTTATTAGTGAAATGAACATTATATGTGTAATATTTATATTTTCTCTTCTATGATTTGTATGTTTGTAATATTCGCCCATTTTTCTACTACAGTGTTTATCTTTTTCCATATTATTTAGGGGTTTTATTTTTACTTATTTATTTATTCATTTACAGATTTTATTTATTTGACAGAGAGAAACACAGCTAGAGAGGGAACACAAACAAGGGGAGTGAGAGAGGGAGAAACAGACCTCCCAAGGAGCAGGGAGCCTGATGTGGGGCTCGATCCTGGGATCCTGGGATCATGATCCTAGCTGAAGGCAGACGCATAACAACTGAGCCACCCAGGCACCCCTATTTAGAGGTTTTAATATGAGGTTATTAATAGGATTGTAAAATACAAAATAAAAACTTTCCAAGTTTTTGCCATTTTGATTTTGTTTTTTAGATTATTGATGTAGGGGCTCAGTCAGTTAAGCATCTGACTTGATTTCGGCTCAGGGCATGATCTCAGGGTCATGAGATGGAGTCCCGAAACATGCTTCACTCAGTGGGGAGTCTACTTAATGTTCTCTCCCCTTCCCTCTCCCTGCTCCTCCTCCTGCTCATGCACTCTCTTTTTCTCTCAAATAAATCTTTTAATAAATAAATAAATAATTGATGGAAGCACATCATCCATTTTAGTGTAGCCAAATCTCTTCTCCTTTGTGATCTCTTGCATTGAAATATTTCCCTCTTTCTTCAAACTTTATTTCACAACTCTAATGGCATTTAAGGTGACAGAAAGGCCTAGGAGATACGAAAGATGAGTAGCTATTCAATCAAATAATTAGGATGTCTTTGGTCACTTTTAGAAAGCAATTTCTGTATACTTGTGAGCTTTGACCCCAGATTGCTAGCGTGTAAAAGGTTAAGTACAATCTGATATTTTAAGAGCCTTGGTATGAATGTAAATAGACATTATCAACATCGATGACCAGGGAAAATTAGGAGCTGAGTTGAAGATACTGACCTCAGTCTTTTATTCCGGCAGGTCTAATACGCTTTCAGAGACACAGCGTCCTTTCCTCTTGATGGCTGTGACATTCTTAAGTGATTAACTCTATCCTCAGAAAGAACTTCCATGCCCTATATTAGGTGATATTTCAGGGGAAAAGGGGGGAGGCAATGCATCATCTTGATAGTGGGGAGTTTAAAGCTTTGAAGCATTCCCTCACATTATTTCAATTTAGCTTTGAGAGTTAAAAACGGATGGGTAGAGAAGTATCACCGTCTCTGTTTTATGGAAGAAAATTGATTCCACAGAGTTTAAGCAACAGATGAAGCCCAGCATGGTACCCCACTGCAAAATACCAGACTATATTCTTCTCCTCAGAAACAAATATATATATCGTCTTGTGACTAAGGCAAGATAGAAAAGATCAAGAACACCCAGGAGAATACACCCTAGCATCCAAAGAAATGCCATGAAATGCTATGACACGTATGACTAGTAATGAATACCCAAAAGGGAGCTTGGAAAGGATTATATTTAGTGGCCTGATTATTAGAGAAGTTTTGATGGAAATACGAGTATTTCAAATAGGAGTTGGATTTTGGCAAGTCCATGGAAAGAAAACACTGCAGACAAGAATGGAAAGAGAAAGCATTAGAATAGAAATGGAAGGCCAGGAGAAGGGAAGGCGGGAGGCAGTGAGGACGTGGGCCTGTTGGAATAATCTTTTTAGGAGCAAGATATTAGGCTGGAGAGTAAAGTCAAAATTTAAAGGGCCTAGACTATCAGGGTGAAACATTTGAAACTGAACAGCAACAGAGAAGCATGGCAGAGATCTTCAAAGGCGAGGGAAATGATTAAAGATGTGCTTATTAGGAAGACTCATGTATTGAGAACATGTAGAGCAGATAGAAGGAAACAGTGCAGTGCAAGAGGCTAGAAAAAAGAGTTAAAATGCTAAAACCACCATCCAGCAGTAAAGCGATATCTTTCTGAGGGCTGTGGGGTTAGAAAAGCACAGGGGCAAACTCGGAATCACAGATGCTGCAGAAACTTCTTCCCAAGAGTTCGAACCCAAGGAGTAGATTAGCTGACACCAGTAAAGGAAGATAGGCAAAGAGGTATTTTTTGGTACCTTCTTATCTATATTTTATGTGTGTATACACACACACACACACCCCCAATGTGTGCATGTAGTAGACACCCAGAAAACCCTTATTGCTTCCTCCCCTCTCCCCCTGGCCCTGGAGATAACATAGCTGAAGGGGTTATTAATTTAGACCGGATAACTAGACTTGTGAAAATGGAGGAGCCCTCAGAGGCAACAGAGGTAGATATTTTTAAAAATTAAAGGCCCAAAGAGTAGGATTCGCGGAGCATACTCAGTTAATGGATAGGAGACGCTAACAAAAGCGATTTAAGGGAGCAGGGCAGAGTGGCACTTTGCTCTGATGAGCGCACAATTACCTCCTGAAGCACCGGGCTGACAGCCTCCTATGCACCATGTAAAGGGTGTGAACGGTGAAGTTAATGGAGAAAGCAGAGTTATTCTGCCAAAGAGACCCATTTGAAAGTGAAATAGAGGTCAAAACCCCACTCTAACATGGAAATTGGAAACCGCCAGATGTTCCGATGCTGTGGTAGGGTTCAGAAAGGGCAGAATTGACGGATTATTAACTGTGCCAGCTGGCGTCGTGGAATTTATGTTTTCTTTGTTATGTGAAATGTACAATCATAAGAGAAACATTAAAAACCTGAGTAGGTTCAAGGAAGGGCACAAAATAGTATAAATCAAAGTTTACTGTAACAAATATAACTAACAGCAGAGGGCTCCCTTCAACGCCTGGCAAATTCTCTAGGCAGACAAACTCCGAAGGGAAGAGCTTTTTTATTTTCTGGTAACTTCTACTAGCATTGAATATTTTCATGCATAAGAAGGAAAAAAACTAACAAAATAAAATAAGATAAAATTAAAAAATAAAATAAATTTTAAAATGGCAAACAGTTTTTAGAACTTCGAGTCCTAAGATTCCTTTCTCTAATTTTTTTTTAACTGAATCTTTTGATAGTGAAAAACTATCTGAAGTTATTACTACAATCATTCAGGGTAGTCTGGTTATAAAATGCCTCAAGGTAGTAGAGTGACAGCAAGTTACATCCTAGAATAATAAAATACTTACTAATTATGACACTGAATCAGCCAATAAGATTTCTTTTAAATGAAAATAGATTTCTACATGCTCAATATGGGAAATAAGTAAATATAGAAAGAAGAAAAAAATCAGTACACTTACCCCCAGATATATCCTTAGTTAACATTTTATTTCTTTCAGTCTCTTTTGTGTATAATTTTGTGTCCATGTTAATATGTAGTTAGATTGATTATCATATTATGCATAGAATTTATCATTTTCATCTTGCTTAAATAACATTTTAATAAAACATTACATGTTCTGTTATAAATTTAGCTCTTAATAATTACATAATATTCAGTAATATGATTATATGTCCTAAAAGGTACTTAACCAAATATAGTTGAGTATTTAAGCACATTCTAAATGTTCTTTTCATGTAAGTGTAATATCACTTTGCTTAAAATCATTTTCCTGCGTTGTGACTTAACTCCTCAGGCTAGTTTTCAAGACAAAAATCTCCAGCAAGGGAGTATGCAATAAGTGGCCAGTTTGAACATAGCTTTTATGAGATGGAAATGGTATTAGTAAAACAAAACTTTGGTGCAGCTAGGAAATGACCATTTTTAACCACACTGCTGCCCCTGAAGGACAACTGAGGCAACTCATGGGAAATAATTCACGAGTAGCACAGAAAACATGAAAGGAGACACGACTAGGGTTTGATAATGAACATCAGAAGCACACTATGGCCATATCTATATTTGACTGTTTTTATATATCATTTAAATTTATTTATATGTATTTACATTTAACCGAGAAAATGGACCTGGAAACTTCTGATGTTTAAGTATAATTATTCTCTTATTTTATCATATTGTTGTTTTAAAATTCTGAATTAATGGACATAGTAGCCAATATTAAAAAGAGATACTGAATAAATAGGTGGATAAACAAATAAAGAGATGAGAGATAGATGGATAAACAAATAAATAAATAAGAATGGAGGGGTTAGGTCATTAGGAGAGAAAGAAAGAGAGAGTGAGCTCTATTGGAGGCACTTAACTACCCCAGACTCAAGGAAAATTCTGGTGGCTGCAGTGAGCAGACCAGATGCTCAGGACCTTTTCATACAAGGTGGCTGGAGAGCTCGGCTTTTCTTTTTGCAGAATACTGTGAAGTGTGATTGGGGTAATGGATGAAGCACAAAAATCTGCAGAGTCAAATGATGTGGGTTCCAGTTTCTCCCTGATCATTACCAGATGTGTGACTTCGGGGAAGTTACATAATCCTAAAATTTACCTAGGGTTATAAAAAGAAAAAAAAAAAAAAAAGACAGTAGAGTGATTTCCTTAAGCTCTCTAAAGTATTTCAGACAATCTACCTGATGACACAGACAGCATTTCCCTGAAATGGTCATTTGGGGCCTATAATGCTGCATCCAAATGCACAAAATTGAAACACAAGAGGGCTGCCCTCTGCAATAGGGGGTCCTGTAGCAAATTGGGGTCCTGGACAAAACTGACACCTATTTTAAACACCAGGCTGTTTTTGAATCAAATTAAAATCCTATTTATATTTTTCTAAAGATATTTTAAGAATAAAGCCATTTTGAATCATTTACAAACCACACTCCTCTATGTAGGGGACTACAGTTTATCCATTTTTAACCAGCTATTTTTAATTTGTTATGAAAAATATAGATCAACTTTTTCCCAAAATGTTGTCATTTGATTTGCACATTCCCCTTAGAAAAGGTAATGATATTTCAAAGGCCAGTTTTACTGCTAGTCATATATGGTGCTCATCTGAATAATGGTATTTTTATTCAAATAGATGTGCCTGATGGCTTCCCTTGGATTACTACATCCTACATTAACTACACCAGGAATCAGTAAATTTAAGCCTTTCAGCTCATGGGCCCAGTCCAGCCTGCTGCCTGCTTCTGTAGAGCCCACAAGCTAAGAATAATTTTTAAAATTTTTAATAGTTGGAAAAAATCAAAAGAAATATATTTCATAACACATAGAAATTATATGAAATTCCATGTTTAGCATCCATAAAGTTTTGAATTGCATTAATAGAAAATTTGTGGAAATTTGTTTTCTCTCTTATTACATAAGTACTTGCATAATATCCTCAATTTTGCCTCCTGGCCTACAGAGCCTAAAATATTTTATTTACTATCTGGCTCTATACAGAAAAAAGTTTGCCAAACCCTAAACTATGCCAAAACCCAAAACCATTATTTAGTGCTCTGTGGGCTTATTATAAATAATTAAAGACTTTGCCTCTTTAGCATTAGAAGCAAAGAGTCGACAGCAGTGGTTCCAAAAATTATCTGTATGTACTTTGGAATTACCTGAGTAGCTTGAGAAAATAATGATGTTTGTGTCCCAGCCCCCAGGACTATGACTTAACTGATCTGAAGCATGCCATCAGTTTTGAAAATTTTAAAACCTGCCTAGGTGATTCTAATACAGAGTTTAGGAACCACTGATTTGGTACTTGGGCAAATTCAATCCACAAAACTTCACCTGAGCCTTCCCTCCTGCTGATTCCCAGACACATGGCCCATCACAGCTACCCTAAACCCTCCAAACTCTCCTGAAGCCTCTCTTTCCCACTGCCCCATGTTCCATTTCTAATAGCATCTGACCAATTCAACTGAGAAGTTCAAAGCCAATCCATTACCAAGTTTGCCTGTCTTACTTCCCAAAAAGAATTCCTTCCTGAAATTGATTCTGTTCTGTCCAACCCTTCTAGAGAGAATACAGTATGGTGATTTAAAAGAGGTCTTGAGGGATGCCTGGGTGGCTCAGTTGGCTGGGTGTTTGCTTTCGGGAGTTGTGATCCTGAGGTCCTAGAATCCAGTGCCATATCAGGCTCCTTGCTGAATGGGGAGACTGCCGCTACCCCTGCTTGTGCTCTCTCTCTCTCTTTCTCTCTCTCTGACAAATAAATAAAATCTTTAAAAAAAATTTTAAATTAAAAAAAGAGGTCTTGAATTAGACCTGAATTTCAGTCCCTGTTCTTTTATTTATAAGATATGCAAGCTCAACTTGTTTAATCAGTCTATCAATTTCCTCATTCATAAAGTAGGATTAAGAATAAAACCTGCCTCTCTGATGGAGATGTAATATTCCATTGCATATATGGACTATATCTTCTTTATCCATTCATCTGTTCAAGGGCATCTTGGCTCTTTCCACAGTTTGGCGATTGTGGCCATTGCTGCTATGAACATTGGGGTATATATCGCCCTTCTTTTCACTACATCTATATCTTTGGGGTAAATACCCAGTAGTGCAATTTCAGGGTCATAGCTCTATTTTTAATTTTTTAAGGAATCTCTTAAAAATTGTTTTCCAAAGTGGCTGTACTAACTTGCATTACCACCAACAGTGGAAGAGGGTTCCCCTTTCTCCACATCCTCTCCAATACTTGTTGTTTCCTGTCCTATTAATTTTAGCCATTCTAACTGGTGTAAGGTGGTATTTCAATATGGTTTTGATTTGAAACCCTGGTGGCTAATGATGATGAACATTTTTTCATGTGTCTGTTAGCCATTTGTATGTCTTCTATGGAGAAGTGTCTGTTCATGTCTTCTGCCCATTTTTTGAAGAATACCCAACTTTTGTACAACATGGATGGGAGATTATGCTGAGTGAAATGAGCCAAGCAGAGAAAGTCAAGTATCATATGGTTTCACTTACTTGTGGAGCATAAGAAGCATAACATGGAGGACATAAGGAAAAGGAAAGGAAATGTGAACTGGGGTAAATCAGAGAGGAAGACAAGCATGAGAGACTTTGGACTCTGAGAAACAAACTGAGGGTTTTGGAAGGGATGGGGGGGGGGGAATGGGTGAGCCTGGTGGTGGGTATTAGGAGGGCATGTATTGCATGCAGCACTGGGTATGGCATACACAATGAATCCTGGAACACTGAAAAAATAAAATAAATTACTATAAATAAATAAATAGATAGATAGATAAATATTTTTTTAAAAAAAGTAAAACCTGCCTCACAGGGACCTTTGTGAGAACTCAATGAGATTTGCTTGCTAAAATGTGGTCCTGGGCTAGCATCACTAGCATAACTTGAGCACTTTTCCAAAACGCAGAACTCACCTTGTGCCCAGAACTTCCAAATCAGAAACTGCATTTTAATGAGATCTGATGGTGATTTGTGTACACACTTAAAATTTGAGGATCATAGTGCTGAAAAAACTTTATTTCACTGCATGTCCAGGCTGAATCTTGTCTCAGTCCTTCTTCAACAGTACCTAATATGTATGTTGGTGGTGCTCTGGTGGGTGGCTTTTATGTGCAAAAAGAAATTCCTTAAAGTAAAAAAAAAAAAAATTGATTTGTCAGCCCTGCACAAAATAATTTGAAATTAAGAGAAACCAGGGTGGGGGCAAGGAATGGTTAAAAACAGCAGGGTCACCGTTATACAACTTAGAAAAAGATCCCTCTGAGCAGGTATGACCTCACAGATGCACACCTGGTGAGCTGAGGGAGTCCTTGTGCAATTTAGAAAAACATACTCCCCTGGGCTGCTGTTGTCCTGTGTCAGATCACAGAGATCTGTGGCCAAGTGCAGCTGGGGCTCAGCCAGTAGTCCTTAGGCAGTATGTGGCAACACTTCCGGGTGAGATTAGAGGCGGCTCTGAAGTAGGGTGTGGTCAGTTGGAATGAAAAGAATGTAAGGCAAAGGGTGGATCTCAGAAAAATGCCAAAATTGTGAAGGGCAATTGGGAAGAGGTACGGTGAAAAAATGAGTGCAAGATTGTTAAGGAAGACTTCTGGGAAGAGGCAGGGTCTGACACAAATCTCAAGGATTTATATAACTGAGGCAGGGTGAGAGGGGGATGTCACATATTCATTATGTTACAAACAGTATTGGATTGTGAGAGAGACTGTTTCAGAATGGCAGGATGAACCACGTGCAAGAAGACAAATGGGGATACTGAAAAGTCTAAACTCACCGGACTATAAATATGAAGCCATTTTGCTTTCTTTCAATAACTGCCCCCAACTATGCTAGACCAAGCCTCCCCACCACCACCCCCACCCCCCACAAACTAACAGCTTAGCCCTAGTCCATGGGTTTAAACACTTTATTTGGTTAAGTCTTAATGTTATATCTAATTCATCATATTCTTCTCCCTTCCCCTAGCCAGAGGCGTGGTCTTTATCAGGTTCCCCCTTTCTTCTCTTTCCTGGACTATCTCCTCTAGAGCTGGAGCAGGGCAGAGTGAGGCTGCATACCTCCCTGCTTGCCGGTGGTCCCAACATGGATTCTGCTCTCCAACATGCCCCTTCCGATCCACAGCTCTAAGCACTGGACATTCCTTGTTCAATCTGTCCACATCTTTGGCTGACCCCCCCCCCCCCGCACTAGCATTACTGTGTCATATGCTTTGTCCTTCACTGCAGGATTCCTCTAGAGACAGTTGCTCCCAGACTCATCTAACTTTCTTGACTAGTTTCCAGGCTTGCAACAAGTACATGTGGATGCCATCTCAGTATATCTTGGAAAGGGGTACATGTCAACTAGGGGAAGTGATGAGAAATCTTAGTGGCTTCTCCACCTGGCAGTCCCCTCCCCAACGTGCAAGTGCACATATCTGTAAACACCCATACATACACATCTGCCAGCTCGGAGGTAGTTCATCAGCTCTGCTATATAAGCAGACATTCAACCAGGGAATGAAGTGCCAGGCTGCCTTTCTTTAGCCACCCACAAGTTTATGAATGATTTGGACCTCCCTGTCTTTCCTTCAACAGGGGAGATAAAGAAAGAAAATGAACAGTTTGCTCCCTAAATAGGCTCCTCTTCTCTGTTTTTTTTTGTTGTTGTTGTTGTTTTGTTTTGTTTTTGGATTTTGTTTTGTTTTGTTTTATTTTATATCAGCAGGTGTAAGAGATAATAGAATAGTAACACCAGGTGTGCTAGAATAATCTTCAGTAAGTCCTGCAAGGAGACAGCAGGTCCAAGTAGCTGTGGTTCTCAGGGCTTAGAATTTGGGGCACATGCTCAGCTTTGAGTCTTTAATGATTCTGGGACAACATGACAAATCCCACTCAGCCCCTGATGTTGCACTGTTACAGATAAAGAAATTAATTCTCAGAAAACGGATGATATATGCCCAATATTAAAGAAGAGATGAGATTTAAATACCAACGTCACACTTCTTCCACTGAATCTTGATAAATGCAACTTACCTATCTATAACCTGAAAGCTTTTGAGTTAGAGGACTCCTGGAAAATAGGAGGGAACAGGCACATTCTGTAAGCACAGTCATCAGTCTATCCCAGTACCTACCTTTATGTGCCTCTTACAAATTTATGTGATTAATCATAATACTGAATGCAGAGCCTAACTCATCATTTGCAAGTATCCCAGTGTGTTATGTTGATTTAAGAGAAAATATAACCCCATGGATTCTGTAAATATAACCCCATGGATTTTGACTTGCTGAAGACTGGGGTAAATACCAAAGGGTATTAACACAACCAGCTAGAAATGAGGAAAAACTTGCCTTGGGAACACTTCTCCACCCATCAAGACATTACAACTTATAGCCATCAACAACTATACTTAAGCCAGTTTTCTGTGCATTCAGAAAGGTTAAGCTGGAGATCATCTTCACAAAAACATTTATTTTTAAGTTGGACCAGGTCTATACAAGCAGAGAGACAGAATATTCCATTAGATAAAGCATTTGGTTCTCCAAGAAACAAACCAAGATCAGCCTCAGACATGTTTAGAGGTAGAACACTGAACATTTACTTAAGTCTTCAAGTTACTGAATATTTATGTCATCTTTTATTTTACTGGGGATTAGAAGGTTTGCCCATATGGAGAACTACTCTGAGAAAGCTGATGCAAGACTATGCTCAAGAGGTCCATAAATACTGCTCAGTCAGATGGAAGCATCTCAAAGGCAATTCAAATCAAACATTGCTTCAGCAAACAAGTATTTACGGAGCACCCGCTCTGTGCTGAGCACCGTTGCAGGGTCATACTTTATGACTCAATATCAGTTCTCTGGGAACCAGATATTTTCTTTCCATTTTTTTCTAAAGGTACAATGTAGAGATATTCTGTACAGATTATATTCAATGTGGAGAAATTCTTGACTCCTTGTCCATCCCTGTTATTGCACAGGTCCATGCTGCCTAGGTCCAAGATATTTGGTGCTTTCTGGTTATAATGACTGCTTTTCCTTATTGATATAGTTCCTTTTGAGTAGCAAATGCTGAAAAATCTTTGCTTGCCTCCCTTAATTGAGATCCCAATCCAGGTCTTTTTAAAAAAAAAAAAGGA
The DNA here is from genome assembly GCA_004023965.1 of Spilogale gracilis. NCBI lineage: Eukaryota > Metazoa > Chordata > Mammalia > Carnivora > Mephitidae > Spilogale > Spilogale gracilis. Next base: position 15,337 of record PITA01000565.1, read on the forward strand.
AAGGAGGGAAAGAGGGAAGAAGGAAAGAAAGATGGAAGGAAGGAAGGAGGAAGGAAAGGAGGGAAGATAAAAAGGAAGGAAGGAAAGAAGGAAGGAAGAAAGGAAGGGAGGGAGGAAGGGAGGGGAAGAGAAGGGAGGGGAGGAAAGAGAGGGAAGGAGAGAAAGGAAGGAAGGGAGGGAGAGACATGGGGAGGGAAACGGAGAGGAAGGGAAGCAAGCAAGATAAAGTTAATTCTAGTCTTTAAGTTTGTAGTTTTCACTCATAGCTTTTTGGAGTGAAATGAACATGCCATTTTCCAGATGTTTCATTTTGTGGGGAAGGAGCTCTAGAAAAGTGTTCAAGAATTACTGTTGAAGTGTCATTATTAAGTATCTCAGTGGTGTTAGATGATGGATTTCCCCATTTATATGTATATCTCCTTCTTCTTGATAAGAACTGATCAGTAAATATTTAATGGTTAAATAAAGAAAAAACTAATGTCCAAAGGCAACCTGAGTGTTTAGGGGCCTGGCCAGAGGAACCAATGAGCCATGACCCCTGGTAAAAGGACACAAAAACACCAAGAAAAGTCTCAGCAGAGGAGTGGAGCTACCCAGACACAACGTCATTGGCCAAGGAATAACCTGCAGATTTATAACATGTACAACATGAAGCAGAAACAGTAGAAGTTGCTATGCTAGAAGCTCTTTCTTATGACCTGGAATAATAGAAATTTTACTAACTTTCTTTGTAGAAGAATCTCAGTCTTGTTTAATACAAAAAACGAAGCAAATCGATTATCTTATTAGGGAAGATAAAAAAATAATGCAGGAAATAGAAGAGAGAAGATAACAAGGGAGGAGAAATAGAGGTGAGAGGAAGGGAGGGAGGAAATGTGGAGAATAGAGAGAGAGACTAATTTCTTCCTTTAGAGCCAGCCTGGGAGTGTAAAGCCAGGAAATAAAGAGCAGACCTCTACTTGAAAGATGGCATTGTGCTCAAACTAATGCCACATATAAGACATCAGTCTTCTGCTAATATCACTGAGAAAAGATGAAATGCTTCTGATGTTTTGGGGCAGCTTAGTGATGACCAGCAGCCTGCAATCTGCCCAGTTTATTTCAGAAATAAAAAAAGAATGCAACAAGACAAAATGTATGCTCCCCTTAGTCCACTGAAACATCAAACTCCATCGGGAGATTAATGTAGTATCATTCTCTCAAGTGTTTTGTTTTTCAACATAACACTTGCTAGCTCCAGGAGAACTGATATTTAGTAGAAAATGTAACCGTATATAACCCAACTAATGGGCACTGTTATGATGTCTGTGTTTGGCTTTAAAATACTTTAAGTCCAAAGACTATGGGCTTCAAAGTGACCAACAGAGGGATTCAGACATCGTCCCTCCAGTGGAACACGGTCAAAATGTCTGTAACTCCTGCCCGGGAAATCCTGAAGGAAGGAGAAGACAGAAGCCTGCTCTGGTGACAAAATAGAGAGAAAAAGCTGAGTCTGTGTTGAGAGGAAACTGTGCTCCCCTCTGACAGTTGGTCCAAAGTTCGTGGAACTCAGGGCCCAGTTGGAGAACCCACACCAGTATGGCAGATAACTATCTACCTTCGCCGGCAATGAGTCCTGATCCTCTACAACCACCTCCCATGGAATGTGGGCAGAATCCATGATTTGCTTCTCACAGATAGAATATAGCAAAGGTGATTGGATGTCATTCCCTTGATAATGTTATTCTGTGTGGAAAATCACTGGAATGTCTCTCCCTAGATTAGGCAAAGATAATGAGATAGGTGCTCCCATCGTTAGGTCATGTCACGTAAGACTCTTTGCAAACTGAATAGAGCATCAAAGGGCCTGTGAGAGAAACTCATGACAAAAAAACTGTAGGAGCCTGTAGGAGCTAAAAGAAGCCCCTGGCTGATAGCCAGCAAGGAACCAGGCATCTCGGTCTTACACCCACTAGGGGAATGAATGTTGCCAACAATCACATGAGCTTGCAAGAGGACCCCGAGCCCATCTGACCCCTTATCTGCAGCCTCATGAGACCCAAGCAGAGGATCAGGCTTCCTGACCAATGGAAACTAAGATAATAAATGTGTGTTGTTTTAAGCCACTAAGCTTCTGGTATTTTTAACGCAGCAATAGAAAACTAATATAATATCTGAAAGGATCCTGCCTGGAGTGCAAATGGATTCCCAAAAACAGGAGTCTGTGGGGTGATCATCTAAAACCAGAAGCTAATGGGGATTGGGGATGGCCTGCCAAAGTCCAGCATGCACTGCCTGTCACCTTAGAGGCCCCCAATGATTATGGGAGTCTCCAAGGAACTCACAGATTATAAGAGCAAGGGGGAACTATCTGACAAATCTAGAGAGTTCAAAGCACCTAGGGCCAGGGGAAATTCCCCACTCTCTAACCCAACAGAGTATTAGTATAACAGCTCCCTGGAAGGGGTAGAGACCTGATTTATAGCATTTGCCAATTTCTGTGGTGTAGAGACTAGCACCATGACTGATTTCAAGCTACCAACTGTTTAACAACTCACTCAGAATTTTCCTCATGTGTCACAATCGGCTGTTGGGAGCAAGTGCTCTGATATACAGGGGCTCCTCTCCTTCCTCCACCATGGAGGGAGGATTAGCCAGCCTGGGGGGAGAGCGGGAAGAGTTTCAACAATAAGTCCCCAGTTAGGGAGACGGTGAAGAGGCTTAACCTTGAATTGTGATGGAAACTGTTGATTCATACCCATTAGACCAGTTAGAGTGTGGAGACCCCACATTGGTGACTTAAGACAGTATAGAATTGCCTATTATATGAGGGTGAGTAAAGATCATGGGATCTGCCAAGATTTTCAAACACACACTCACATGGGCACATGCACACGTGCACAAGGTAGATTCGTTTTCTCTGTAGGTGAACAATCCAAGATGGAAATAAAAATGGCAGAGCTCCTGTTGTCTTTCATCTTCTTCTTTTAAAAAAAATTTATTCCCCTCTTGTGTCAAAATGCCTTTATAAGTGAAGAGACTTGTAAATTCCAAAGTTCTAAATAGGTGAATGAACCAATGAACTGAAGTTGATTTCCTGATGCATTTCTCTGTTTGAAAGTGCTGCAGCTGTCTCAGGAAGCCCCCTGCCGGAAGGCAGCCCATCCAGGTAAGGTGAACACTAAGGCACACCACTGCGATGCATCTGAAGAAGCCAGCGAGGAACCATCAGACTTTAAAGGCAGTGAAATCTGTGTGGCTTTGCCTACCTAAATGGGCTTGATAGCTAAATGGGAAGAGACACGGGACTAAACATGAATAGTTGCTTCAGGAAACTCACAGGGTACAAAAGAGGAAAAACACTTTAAATCTTGGGTGGAATCAGACCTCTAGGATCAAGATGAATCTGTCTGCACTGTTTTCATGGGATTCTACTGATAAGGTCTCAGGTGAGTCATCTGAGAGCAGTTGGAGCAGTTGCCATGGATTACCCTCCTTTGGAACGATTTCCAAGGGATTGAAGCCCTGCAATTTTTCATCCACACCTCTGAGTTCTGGATGACTCTCACTTTGAGTTATACATCAAACAGACATGAGTCGAACATGGCAGCTGTTCCTTGTACACAGTATCATGGCAGTTGTCCTCTGTTGATTCCATTCAAGTGACACTCTGGCAAATAAACACTGCTTAATAGAAGGAGCTCAAAAGTAAGGAGTCTCTTTGATGTGTTTATATCTTCATATCCTTGCTCTCTTCTCCTGACTTCAATTCTCACTTCACTGAGAAAACAGAAGCAATTAGAAGAAAATTTCCACAGGCTTCTACCAAAATATCCACTCACATTCTCTGAATCCCCACCTCTTCCAGAGATGAACTTTCCATTCTGTCAGCCCTTCTCTGTGTTTACTAGATCCCATCCCTCTTGCCTCACCAAAATGTCTTTCCGTCCACCACGTCTCCTCTCTATGTCCTATACCATTCATTTTGTGTTGTCTGCTGGATCATTTCTATCAGGATTTAAGCATCCTATTATGTTTACCATCTTAAAAAGAAATAAAAGCACTTATTTTGAGCCCACTTTTCCTACCAACTCCCTTCTCTTGCCCCCCGCCCCCCATCTTGCCTTCCCCCAGCACCAAATTGCTTTGCTTGTCTCTAGTTTCTTTCCTCTATTCTGTCTAGAATACATTCAGTCAGGTTTTTCTCTCACCCTCTCCACTGAGACTGTTCTTGACAAAGCAATCAGTAATTTCCATGTTAGTAAATCCAGTGGTCAATTCTCATTGATCATCCTACTTGTCTATCAGCTCAGCATGTGACAAGGTAGGTTGCTCACTCCTCCTAAGCACAGTCTCTTTATACTGGTTTCCAGGATGCTACACTCCCAGTTTGCCTTCTTCCCCACTGGTCACTCCTTCCTACTCTCCTTCATTGGTTCTGCTACTTCTCCCTAAAGACTTAGTGTTGGAGAGTCCCAGGCTCAGTCCTTGGCCTCTTCTCTTCACCATCTACCCATCTACCCTTAGTGACCTTACCAAGTCCCATGACTAACCTTAACCTTTATATGCTGTTATTTATATATAACCTTTATATATATCTCAAATGTAGACTTCCAGTGCAAAACTCTGTCCCAAATTCTAGACTCCTATAGCCAACTGCCTCTTCCAAATCTTCACTAGGATGTCTAATCTCTAAAATTTAACAGATCCAAACTGAACTCCTGACTTTCTCCCCAAACCTTCTCCACCTGCAGTCTCCATTTCTTTGAGGGTAACTCTATCCTTCTATTTGCTCAGGCCGAAAAGACTGGAGTCAACCTTGGCTCTTCTTTCCCCAATATTCCCTACAGAACCAGTCAAAAGATCACACTGGCTTTATCCTCAGAATATATCAAGATTCTGACCACTTCTCTCGACCTGCACTGCTTCCAAAATGGCCCAGTCCGTGTTCTCTCTTCTCCGAATTATTATAATGGCCTCCTGAACAGTTTCCTGGAATCCCCTGTTGCCATCGAGAGTCTTTCACTGCACAATAGCCAGAGTAATTAATCTGAAACATAAACTCTGCTATTCCTCTGCGTAAAGCCTTATACGTCTCAACATTCCCCTGCAAGACAATTACCTCAAGGGAGGTCACACTGCAGGCAGGTTCTTTAGGCTAAGGGAGACCTGTTTCCTCAGTTAGAAAGAAAAATCTCCTTCTACTGACAAAGTAAGCAGAATTTGGAGCATCATTTTCTTCAGTCACGTTCAATCCACCTGTGTGCTCATAGACTGGTTTTCATGGTTCACGACTTCCCAATCAATGCCATAAATTCAATATAAGGGATCATAAGAGGATTTGAGTTCAGTTTACTATTTCTGGGTAACACATTGACAGGTCACAAAAGTTCCAATATGTAGTGTTTTTCTGTCATTAATTTTTCACTAGTTTATAATTGGGTTTGATAGCCTTGTTAAAGCAAAAGTTGTTTGAAAGAGTGCTTTTAAATTTCTAAATGCATATATATATTTTAAAATAGTCTATTCTTGTTAATGCCTGCTGGTTTTTTTCACTGTTGTGAGATAATGTGATATGTATGGTTTCTTCTTTCTTCAGCAAATGAAGATTTTATTGTTCTCTAATACATGGACATTGCTTGTAACTGTTTCCTGTGTGTTTGAAAAGGAAATGCATTCACTACTTTCGGAGCTGGTTAATACATTAATTTGACTTAGAAAATGCCCTCTGGCCTTCCATACTTTGTGCTGACTTGATCTGTCAACTTCTGATGAAGGTACGTACATTAAGGCTTATACTTATAAATCTGTAAAAACAAAACAAAGCAAAAGAGGGGGAAATACCTGTAGTGACTCCCAACTCATATAGAGAGAAAGCCCACCTCCTTATCATGGCTGCAAAGCCCCCACTACCTCTTTCCCTGACCTTCCCCTCCTCTCTGGCTGTTCATGCTGTTCTTGCCGGGAGCCTCCTTGCACCTCCTTAAACATGGCCTTTGTTCTAACCATCCCCTCTGCTCAGAAAGCTCTTCTCCAGGATCCACTTGGCTAATTCTCACACCTCTTTTGAATCTTTGTTCAAGTCTCACCTCTTTGATGAGAGCTTCCCTCTCACTGTATTTAATGAACAACTGTTCCCCACCCCCTATTAGCAGTTTCAACCTCCCTGACCCTGTTCAGTATTTTACCTTTTTCCATACCATGTATATCATCCTCTAACATACTACGTGATTTACTTATTTTGTTTATTCTTTGCTGTCTATCGTCCCTATTTGAAAGTAAATCCTGTGAGAGACAGGTGTTTTTCTGTTTTGTCAACTAACATATTCCAAAACCCTAGATCTGTGCCTGGCACATAGCAAAACTTTGTAAACATTTGACACACCAACAACGTATCCTGTAGACCGAGGCTTCCATCTTGGTTATACTTTCAGGCAATGTTCATTGCATTCTAAGACTTTTCTCAACTCTCTGTTGGAGAAAAATAAATTACCTACATTAGCAATAACTCTTTTGTTAGGAGATGGGAACACAGTGCATCTACTTTTCATTCTTTCTTTTTATTTTTTCTATTTGATTTAAAAGTATAATTTAATTAATATAAAAGTATGTTATTGTTTCTCAAAAGGCTACCCTCATGGTCAGTGTTCCTTCATTATTTTTGGTTCAGTGTCCTCACTGAGAATCCCCAAGAAGGGATGCCTGGGTGGCTAAGTTGGTTAAACATCTGCCTTCAGCTCAGGTTATGATCCCAGAGTCCAGGGATCAAATCCCATTTCAGCCTCCTTGCTTATTGCAGAGACTACTTTTCCCTTCTACCTGCTGATTCCTCTGCTTGTGCATGTTCTCTCGCTCTCTCTCTGGCAAATAAATAATAAGTAAAATCTTTAAAAGAGAGAGTCCCCAAGAAAATGTATATGTGTGTCTGTATATATATGTATATATATATTTCCTCCAAAGAGTCCAAGAAACCCTTGACACTTCTTCATGAACCTCAGGTATTCATGGGACCTCAGTAAGAGGCTTCATGCACACATACACTCACAGAGACACGTACATCCATTTGAGATTGAATTTATATGGCCTATTTGATTTTAATCTTGTTTGAAACTTTTTTGACCAGTTCTCTTTTTTATTTTTATTTATTTATTTATTTATTTTTAAGATTTTATTTATTTGACAGAGAGAGAGAGATCACAAGTAGGCAGAGAGGCAGGCAGAGAGAGAGGAGGAAGCAGGCTCCCTGCGAGAGCCCAATGCAGGCCTTGATCCCAGGACCCTGAGATCATGACCTGAGCCAAAGGCAGAGGCTTTAATCCACTGAGCCACCAAGGCACCCTTTTTTCTTTAACTTTCCCGTACATCTTACCAAGTTACTGTGGGGTTTTTGTTGTTGCTGCTGTTGTTTCTGTTTATTGAAATCACTTTAGCGTGTTTTGGTTTCACAAAAAGCTTTACAAATGCAAGATGGCTGTATGAAAGTCCAGCTGGAAATATATCACATGTAAATTTTCACTTCAAAGTAAATGGAATGCAAAATGAAGATATGGAAATAATTCCTGGGTCCATAAATATTTAATAAGCTTTTTGGGCTTAGGGTTGTCAAATGACACACTTAAAATACACTGTATTTAAAAATAAAATACACAGATTCTATGCAATTCTTTGAGTGATAAGTTGCTCTATTTACCAGTCATATTCCTTTAACTCAGAATCATGTCTGTCTTATTAATTAGTCTGTTCTTAACTGTAATTATAAAGAGCAATTCTGGCTACAGTCTCTGAGAAATTGTTTACTATAAAAAGTTTCCAAGTCCGTGTAGGGGCCATGTTACCAGCCGGCTGTTGCAACACCTGCAGGGTCTGAGGAGCCCCTTTGGCACTTTACAGTTTTGAGCTTCCCAGGCTCACTGATAGTCCTATTGAATCAGAGTATTCCAGGTGGAGTCCAGGCATGTCATTTTGAAAAACTTCCAAGAAGAGTTTTTCAAGACAAGTATTGCACAAACGATGGGAAGCCATGTTCTTTTCTTTTCTTTACCATTTGTTTGTGGGTTTTGGGTGGGTTTTTTTGTTTGTTTGTTTGTTTGTTGTAGTTTTTATTTTGGATTAATATTTGAGTTATACGAAAGTTTTAAGTTAGTATAAAGAGTTCCCATATACCTTTCACCCAGATTCCCCTAATCTTAACAGTTTACATATCTACAGAACATTTGACCAAGCTAGGAAATTAACCTTGATACATTACCATTAATTAAACTACAGACTTTATTCTAATTTCACCTTTTTTTCCCATTGATGTCCTTTTTCTGTCCCAAGACCCAATCCAGGGCACACACAATGCTTAATTATCCTGTTCCCTAGTCTTCTCTCATCTGTGAAAGTTTCTTAGTCTTTCTTGTTTGTTATGACCTCGACACTTTTAAGGAGTACCAGTGAGATGTTTTGTGGAATGTCCCTCAGTTTCAGTTTGCCCAGTGTTTTCTTATGATTTGGGGAAGAATTCTTCACAGGTGATATGCCCCATTCATTGCATTAGATGGGAGAAAGAGGAGATATGATGTCAAAATTGCATATCACTAGTGAGATCAAGACAAGACTGCTCACAAGGTTAAGGTGTTGTGTGCCAGGATTCTCCACAATAAAGGGATAATTTTTTCCCTCTTCTAGTGAATTGTCCTGTTCCTGAAATACCTTTAGAGTGCTCCAGTTTCACAAGAAGTTTGCAAGACATGACAATTCATTAGAAGAGAGTCGCTAAATCTAGTCTGCACAAAAAGAATTAAGCTCCACTCCCCCACCCCACCCCCACCCCACCCAGAAGAGGGAAGTAGCATCTGCCTATATTATCTGGAACCCTTTAAGATTTGCCTCTTCTCCCTTATTCATTCAGTTATTTATATTAGTATGGAATCAAGTTTTTGTTTTGTTTTGTTTTTCAAGTTATAATCCAATTCCAATTTTTTTTTCTCAAAGTGTTCCACCTCTGGCCATTTCAAGCTCTTTCAAGTTGGCTCTTATGTCCTTTTGACATGCTTCATCTTTAAAAAAAAAAAAAAAAAAATTATTTCCTTTCATTTTGGCACCATAAATGCCTCAAGCTCACCTTGGATTTTCCCTGACCCAGGACTGAAATCAGACATTTCTCCAAGGAGAATTGGCTTTTTTTTTTTTTTTTTTTTTTTTTTTTTTTCTGGAAAATGACATCTGGAAACCAAGATCCAGGTGCTGGGTATGGTTGTTGCTGCTGGAGTTTTACTGTTTCTATGTCCTCTCTAAGGACAGAGCAGGGAAATATAAACATGTATACCAACCATATACACACATATTTATAATTATTTCTGTATCTGTCTATCTGTCTAAATATTAAGCTAAACATTAGTTTGAAGTGATGTTTCCAATGCTAATCCTGTACTACAGAGCTTATTCTAGCCTTCCCCACTTGCTTATTTTATAACTTCTTTCTCTGACAGTGGGAAACCTGCTTCCCATTATCTATAATTTATTTACATATTCTTTTAGCCCTTGTGTGCTTGTAGAGTTACAGAATTGCTAACCCATAACCCTGTGAGAAATGAATTCACCAGCCAGAACACAGTGTTTATGTATAGTTCTTTTTGGTTTTAGCCTTACAGCCTTACAGTATCTAGTCAAAATATTATTTTCTAAAATTACTTAGGTCAGCTCTTTTTTTACCCCGTCAGTTTGTATTTAAATAATAATTTTGCAATAAGTCACACATGCTCAGTACAGAAAATAACAGCAAGAAAAAAGAAGAAAATACAACTCATCCCAATACTATGCCTCAGCAATAACAAGATAAGCACTATTCACATTTTGATGTGTGTGCCTTTGTGTTGTTTTTATTAACAATGGAATTATTCCTTCTATTCTGTTTTTTTTTTTCTTCCTCCTCATGCTATAGATCCTTAAAGAACTATAGATTTGTAAACAGAGGCATCTCCTGATAAGATGCATATTTGGAAAGACCATCCTGGTGGCATAAAGAGAATACAGTGGAGGTGAAGGGAAGGAGGAAGATAATGCAATTAGAAATATCAGCTAGGCAAATAGAATTATGTGATATATTTTAAAGAATAACAATCAGATGAGAGGAGAGTAAATGAATTTGAGAGACATTTCAAGATGGACTTCCAAGATTTGGGTGGATGATTGGCTAGTGGAGTCAGGTAGAGGAGGAGATGAAGAACTCTGACATTTAAGATGAATGGATTATCAACAGTGATGGCATTTACCCATGTCCATATGAATACAAAGCAAAGGACAGGTCTTATAGAGAAGATGATAGTTGTCTTTTTGTTCATGTTGAGTTTAAGGTGCTTCAGTTCTCCCAGCAGGAGTAGTTCAAGGTCAGCTGGATGTTTGTGTCTGGTAATCAGATAAGAGGATCAAGCAGGAGACTTGAATTTGTAGAACTTACAGGACAAAAATAATAGACTTCATGCCAAGAGAGTGGGTGAAATCACCCAGGGTGATTTGTAAGGCTGAAGAAAAGAACAACAAGTATAATTAGAAATCTAGATACCATTTAGTATTTGGGCAGGGGAAGAGGAATCAATAAAAGGGACAGAGAGGGGGAAAAGTAGTCCAGGAGCTAAGAAGAGAACCAAAAAATGGGCAGTGTCTAGAAAGTAGAGTGAAAGAGTTCAGAAAATGGAGGGGCCAAGCATCTCAGTGCTGTAGTCATAAAGACCAGGAGGCTTCCAAGGTCTGAAAGAGGCAAGGACATTGAAGTAACACACGCCAACTCTTTTTCCAAGAATGTGAAAGTGAAAAAAACCAGAACCCTAGTGTGGCCTCTTGAGGAGAAGTTAGAGTAGATGAGAAGCATTGTTTCTTCTCTTTCTCTCCTTATTTAGGACTGGGGAGACTGACAGGCCCAGGGACTGGAGGTGAGAAGTCTCAGAGGCCTGACTGGGTGAGTTGGTTCTCCTGACATTTAAGTTACCTTTATAGCCCTAAGGCTTAGTGAGGACTTATTGCAAAATGTGAAGAGTGGAAATTCTTAGATGCATTAGGTGAGGGCAGAGAATATTGTGAGCCTTTGCATGTTACACACAGAGAATGCAAGAAGAAATAATAGAGAAGGTCATTTATTTAAAATTTGAGGGAGGTGTCATCATACACATTTAAAGCAACAGTTAAAAATTCTGGTGTTACCTGAAGAAAACCATAATAACACAACTTTGTGCTTTTTATCCTTTATACGGTTTTTTAACTCAATCTGTAATGCCCAAGTGGTTCAAGAACAATAATAGAATGTGTTTTCTGAGGGTTTCAGATATGCAATGACCTTGAGTATGGATGAAACTCCAGCTAACCACATAATACTATGAGAAACATCTAAACTTCAAAAGAAAAATCTACATTCATTCCTCCCATGGGAGTAAATGTTTTGGACTCCTCTAAACAAACAACTTCAACTTATATATTTATGCTAGATTTTACAGAAGAATGTACTGAAAACAAACAACACTGAACTGAAATATGAGTGGTTTATTTACTGACTGGATTTTTTTAAAAAGTAATGATAATATGAGTCACATAAGTTAACTCCTCCCTTTTGTAATAGAGCCTGGAATTTCTTTGATGTGAACAAAGATAGAATTATGTACATGTAAAATAAAAAGTTTTTTTTTTAATTTTTAAAATTAAGATAAGAACACTGACCCAAGTCAAACTTTGACTGCAGAAATTCTATTCTATACTCTCTACTTATAAATCACTACACTATACTATATTCTCTACTTACCATGATGTGTTATGTTCTACAGAAGAGCCTTTACATTGAGGAGTGAGAAATAGAGCCTTGAAGTCCCCATCCCCCTTCTGTTGCCAAATGGCAAGTCATTTGCCTTCTCTGGATTTGGTTGGAATATATTTTGCAGATTCTTGGATTCCAATCTCCTGTATAAAATGTGCAAATCCATTCCCATCTCTGGAAAGGACAAAGATAAAATCTGAGAAGGAAACTAAGGCAAGAAGAAATGCATTGACTTACTGAAGACAAAGAACAAAGACATCAAAAACGCAGATGTTAAATAAAAACTCAGTTCATACGAGCAGAGTATCATGAAGGACAGCACAGGCTCTGGATAGGCTCAAGTACAGTCTTTGTTCCTTACTAGTTGGAATCCTGAGGTGAGTTACTTAATGTCCCCATCCTAAAAATGGGCTAATAGCACACCTTACTACTAAGGCTTTTTGAGGGGATTGAGGAAGTTAATAAAAGAAAAATATTTACCATGGTGCCTGATACATGAGTATGAGTAAAGACTCAAGAAATTTTAGTTGTTCATATTATTTACACTAACCTTTTCATATTTAACTGTCAAATGTTTAAATTTGTTAGTCAAACATGACAGATTGAACCACTGCTCAAAAAGCCACCCAACCAGGGGCAGATCTAGGTTTTAAGTGGCCTGAAAATTGTACAATCTCAGAGGGCCTCTTTTAAAAACAGAGCACAGAATTACAAAGTATGACTGCAGCAGAGTACCTGTCAGAACCCAGGCATCTGAGGAGCCCCATGCTCCCTCTGCCCCTCTCCCCTCTGCCATTAGGCAGAATATAGTGTGTTGCTGTGACTTGGCATCTCTCGAGGTACCCTTATCGTAAGAGAGAACAAATGGAAAGTTTCTTCCACAAGCTAACCACAGTGTCCTGCTGACTCTGCTGAGATGTTCTTGGATCCCCTAGGATTCAAGGCTGAGAGACTCACAGAATGTTTGAAGTTGCAAGAGACCAACTCGATGTTTTTATTATTAAAGCATGCCTTACGTGCAGGCCCAGAGGCCAGCTCTGTAACTGCTGAGTCCCGAGATCCAGCAGGAGCAGATGAGAGCTGTAAGCCTGCCAAAAAGCAGGGCCCCAAGCAGCTGCTGTGTGGTGTGCATTCAGAGCCAAACGTTCTCAGACTGTGCTCCGGGAGGGCTCAAGTTTCCCAACGCCTGGGTGAAGTTAGCCATTACTTATTCCAAAAGAACGGAGCTGAGGAAGGAAAAGGGATAGGGTACGAGCAAAAGAAAGAAAGCAAAAGATATTTCCTGTCTGTCCTCTGAAAGGCACTGAGGGCTTTTCCCTAATGGCTTCCTTCTGACAGGACAATGCTCTCTGGAGGACCCCAGCAGCAGGCAGTGAGTCGAGAGTCAGCCCAGTGCAGAGCAGGAGTATCTGAAGGCAAACAACCAGGGAGGAGTTTTATTTTTCCTTCTTGAGATTTTCTTGCAAACTGTCCCAAACCCCTGCAGTTGTGACTATTTATTTACACTAAGTAATCATGAATATACTAATAGAAGTTTCTTTCCCTTTATGGGGGCTCTAGGAAGAGGTGGTGTGGATGAAGGAAAAGAGGACCGTTGGAATTATCTTTATAGCTCATCTGTAAAATTCCCTCATCTGAAAGTGGCAGTATAGCGTAGCGGTCAACATGGCCTGCCTCCATCACTATTTGGCTACATTCTGGAAAACAGTTTAAATGTCAGTTTCCTGGTATGTGACAAGGAGAGGAACGCGATGCCTACCGCTGTGAGTGCTAGGAAGACTAGTTGAAACAAGACAAACCTAGCTCCTAACAAGACATCAATGCATATTAAGTGCTTGAAAAATGTAGTGATTATTATTATAACCATTATGCATGATTGACATTTTCTTAATCCAATGTGTCAATCACTTCACTGATCAAAGGAAATACAGTCTGAAGTTGTTTAAAAGTAACAATTACTAAATTACTAAGCCCCTTCTTTATTTTCTTTCAAAAAGATTTATTTATTATTTTAGAGAGAGAGGGAGTGGGAGAATAAGTGGGAGGAGTGGCAGAGGTAGGGAGAGAGAGAGAGAATCCCAAGCAGAGTCCCTGCTAAGCACTGAGCTGTCCCGGGACTCAGTCTTATGACCCCAAGATCATGATGTGAGCAAACCAAAATCAGATGCTTAACAGACTGAGCAACCCAGATGTCCCAAAACTCTGTTAATGTTGACTTATTTCTCAAACCATTGACTTGTTCTCTTAATTCTTTAAATGTCAAAAGTCACTAACTCAAGGCCCCCAGGCTGAACATTTCTATAGAATGCTGAGCATTCCTGACATTTCTTTAAGAAATAATGTCCTAGATAAAAGCACAATGTTTGGAAACTTGCCATTAACATCTCATTAAAGCAGAACTATATGTTTTAGTTACAGCCTTCTTAAAAATCTATTCTTGGAAGGACACCCAGACCTGTTGTGAAAGTAGAAAATGTGATCCTTGGCCCTGGGGAGTATATAATTTAATAAAGAAACTTGCTGTACACAGAATCACATAAATTAATGTTCACAGAATCATATAAGCAAATATTTATACATAGTTGAGCACACCTCTGTGTGTAAGTTTACACAGGTGCTAAATAATGTATCAGAGAAAGAAAAATTAAGAAAGTGGTGGTTATTACAGTGTTTGGCAGCTAGAATACAGAGCAATGTAAGTTTTGAAATTGCACAGAACTACACATGTATGGTCTTCATATTTGCTAGATGGTACATCGGAGCCTAAAGAAGCTCAGAGCTTAGTGAAGGGGGAAAAAAAGAATTCCAAATGATGGAAGGAGCAGGTATAAAGGATTAGAAATGAGTGGGTTGAATTGTTCTTGTTGTTGATTATGACTTTTGACTAACATTTGAACTCTTTCATTGTGCCAGAAATAGGGCTTCACATGAATCATCTCGTGTAATTCCTACAACAACCCCAGAATACTGTATCATTGCTCACATTTTACAGATGAGAAAACTGAAGCTCAGAGAAGTTAAGTAACTTGACCAAAATGTGTGTCTAAGTATCAGCAAGTGCCTGTACTAGAATTTCAGCCTGGGTTTGTCGGATTCCAAATCTGCCCTCTTAAGCTATTGCCACACTTCCTTGTTGTCATAAACTAAAAAAGTAAGAGAGGTAGAAGGATTCATTTTAAAAACAGACAGTAAGATGAAAGACCATTTATGAAACCCTTAAGGTGTCAGATGAAGATCATGATAGGACCAAGCTGTGTATAAAGAGTCAAAAGGAGTGCATGGGCTAGAGGAGCCTTGGATGAGGAGAAGCCTGCCAGCGAGAGAGGGACCCAACGGCGCACACCCATGTGCCATCCAAAGCATTACTAGCTCTTCCTTTATCACCAAGCAAGTTGTTTTTACCTAAAAACTTTAACTCCCTAACACACACCGCAGTATCACAATACCTCATAATAGAAAGCAGGCCACCCTAAATACACATGCAGATAACCAGAGAGAGTATTGGCTCTCCACTTGGTGACTTGGCCAATTGGTAACTGAACTGGAAAGATATCTACCACCCTAATAACCTCTCTACCAGGCAACTCTCTCTAAATGAGTTCTCTGGACGACATTATCTGCTAACTTATACCTAGGAGGAAAAGAGTAAGTCTTGAGGGAAGGATGGACCTGGACTTAAGCCCAGGCTCAAACAACACTGGCTTTGTGACCCTAGACAAGCTCTGTAAGTCCTCTAGGTGCCATCTCTAACATATACATAATAATTATACCCTAGGTTTATAAAGAGCATTAGCTGAGGCGACACATGTCACACACTTAGTACAATGGTTGGCCCATGACAAGTCACTCAAACACATTAGTTGTTATTAAAGATCTCATGAAACAAGTAATGTACTCTAGAAGCTCTTCAAACCAGTCAGACCCATCCTTTCCATCTGCTACTGAAATCAATAGGGTTACTCTTAACACTGAGGGCTAGAAAAATCCACTATTGAGTGCCTCTGTATTATCAAGCACATTTTTGCTGTGGGTGGTACCACTTACTTATGCAGGATAAAGATCTAGTTAAGCACAGTACTTTGGAACTCCAGGAGTCAAATCTGATAGCTGCAGGGGTGGTGGGTGGGCACCACTGCTAAACTTAGCATTTCCTCTCAGACTTTCTATTTCCCTCTGGCTTCCTGTGATGCTCACTCAGATAGAACAGCAACCAGGGTCTGCACTGCAGTTTAATCACGTTCCCTTTGCGGGAGGTTTTGTTTGGGTGCAGTTCAGTCAAAATGAGGTGGGGGCAGGGGGAGCGCAATCTGTTGCAGCTGTTCATCATTACCCAGATAAGCTCCAGAAGCCTCCCAATTAAACTTCAGGTGTAATAAAGCCAATCAGTACATGAAAACAAGAATTTCTCATTTACTGAAATGATATTTGGCTTGTAATTGCTGTCTGGGAATGTTGAACCAAGTAGAAAACATTAAGAAAATTGCACTCCTCCCCACAAATTTAAGCTTAGTGATTATTAAAGAAAAAAAAAAAGACCAAGAAAGTCATTTGAGAGTGTAAGCTCTTTTGTCCTCATTTAAGGTAAGAATAGAAATGTATATTATGCCTTTTGACATAAGATAATATACTAAAACATACTTGTGATTTAAAACATAAAATATATGTATAGATCAAATAAATATTTTCATCAGTCCTCATGGCTTAGAAATCTAAAGAAAAGAAATTAATGTGGAAAATGTTGTTTTCCTTAAATTATGTTCCATCTTTTCAGAGAAAGGAAATAAAGAAAATGTAGTGTTTATATAAATAAGGGGTCTATCACACATCACCATAAAAATTAATAAGGCTAGCAAATGATACCATATTTTGAGATCTCACTGTATACACGTCACTATGCTAAACTGGAAAGACAATACAATATTAATGATGAGCAGACTAAAACTCATTAATTTTGTGTCTAGTAGGCCTTCAAATGTTTATTGAAATGAATGGACTTTAACTGTATTGAAGTATAATATTGACTTAAAGTAGGACAGTTATGAGACACTCACTATACTTAAAACTCCAATCTATCTAAAGAATTAAAATACAAGTGCATGAAATTTTAAATAATATAACTAATGAATAATAATACATAGCTACAATTTTTTTTTTTTAGTTTGAAATACTAGAAGGCAATAGGAAGTTGCAAAAATAGAACAGAAGAGTCCCATGAATCATTCACCCAACTTCCATGGTGCCATCTTATATGACTTTAGTACAAATCTCAAATCTGAAAACCAAAGAATTGACAATGGCACCATACTGATACCTAGACTACAGACTTCCACTTTTTACCTGTTACTCAACTGTGTGCTTGTATGTCGATGTAGTTCTATGCAATTTAATCCCCTATATAGATTTGTGTAACCACCACCACAATCAGAATACAGAACTATTCCATCATCACAAAGGGACCCCTTATGTTTGCCCCCTTGTAATCATATGCACTCCCATCCCTGTCCTCTGGAACCACTCATCTGTTATCTATTTCCATTTTTTTTTTTTTTTGTTATTTCAAGAATGTTGTATAAGTAGAATCATATAGCATGTAATCTTTTCAGATTGGATTTTTTCCCTAAACATAATGCTCTTGAGATCCATCCAAGTTGTTGCATGAATCAATAGTTTGTTTTTTCTTGTTGCTGAGTAGTATTCCATCATAGGGACATACTAGTATCTATACAACTATTCACCCATCAAAGGACACTTGGATTGTTTCCAATGTGGGGCTATTATAATTAAAGCTGCTATGAACATTTGTGTACAAGTTTTTTGTGTACAAGTTTTTTTGTGTACAAGTTTTTTTGCCAACCTACATTTCAACTTTGGGATAAATGCCCAGGAGTACAAACACCAGGCTGTGTAGTAGTTGCATTGTTAGCTTTTAAGAAACTATCACAGGTTCCCACCAGCTTTATATGAGAGGTCTAATTTCTCTGCATGCTCCCCAGTATTTAATTTTACTACTATTTTTTTATTTTAGCCATTCTGGTAAGTATATAGTGCTATCTCAATGTGGTTTTTAATTTGCTTTACCTCAATACACAACCATAATTTAAGAGATGCCACAAGACAATTGACTGCTAAATTGTATGGATAGAGTTTTCTCTTCTACTTTGGTAGTTCTCAGTTTTGGCTTTATAGTAGAATCATTTCAGAAGCTTTGAAACGACCCAAAGCCCAGACCATACTTCAGACCAATTAAATTCAAATCTCAGGATAGACTCGGGCTTTATTCCTTATTTGTTAAAATTACCCAGATAATTCTAAGAAGCAGCCAAGATTGAGAACCAGTGTTGAATCTAATTTCTACAGACCACAGGAATCTAATCATACTTAAAGCTCTTTGCTGACTCCCAATAGCCTGTATTGCAAATAAAATCCAAGCCCATTGGCACTTCCTCCCAATCTCATTCCCTGCCTATTCTTCCAGCCTCATCAACCTCCACTTCCATCTCACGTTTTATGCTCTAGCAGTAACAAATTATCTGTAGCTTACCACACATATCATCATGTTTCATGCAAAATCCCTGCAGTTAGAACTGAGAATTTGCATTTTTAACAAGTCTTCCAAGTGATCCTGATGCACAATAACATTTAAAAGATGCTCTACCTCCACTAATTGCCCAGCGCTTTACTTATTTGTCCATTCCTCTAGTCTTCATGTCTTCATTCATCCAACAAAATATTGAGTACCTAGTGTATGCCAGGCACCAGAGGAGAGATTCTGATGCAGAGGTGGAAGGTCTTAGCAGACAAGTCAAAGTACGACATGCAGGTGGGTGTGCCCAGGGGTTCAGGGAACTCACAGAAGGGGCATTCCACCCATCCAGAGAGATGCTGGTAGACACAGCCCAGGACTTACAGACCGAGGAGGAATTAGCCAGGCAGAGAAGCAAAGGAAGTGAGAAGAGTTTTCCTAAAAGAGAAAACAACATGTTTAAGGCCAACCACCAAATGACATGTCTTATTCAGAAAATTTAAAAACCTTTGGTATGGCTGGAGCAGGAAAAGAAAGGAATAAAGAGAAACATCAAACATTTGACTGTTTTAAGTGTATTGTTTTAATGCCACTACTTAAGTAGTATCAATAAGTAAGAATCAATGGCTATGGAAGGGGTAGGGATATTTTTCTTAAGACAAGAGTAAATTCTAATTGCAGCCTGAAGGGTTTTTGAAGATTCAGTTGGAAATATCCCTCACCCTATTAAACTCTATTAACAACCTTTCTTTTAAGCTACTGACCCTGCCCAGGAGTGGTTGACCTCAACTTCAGGGTCAAGAGATCGGCTTCTGACACTTAATTTCAGATGCCAACTTTCCATGAGAACTAAGTACTCTCTCAAGCCAAGTGTTCGTCTCTGACAGAGGAAATTGCTCTGTTCCCTAAGTGACACTAACACTTCACTTTTCAAAGACATGTCAGCTGTGCTGCTGAGTGTCCACAGCAGATGTCATGGTCCCCCTGGAGTCCAAGGCTCACAGAAGCTGCTTCCCCAGCAAAGTGTGTGGGGGGGGGGGGGCATGGGATGGTGGGGATTAAAACATAGGATCCAAATTGAAGGACTTGCTAAGCTTGCTCCAGTTACTCCCCCAGAACCAAAAGGAGATAGATTCTTCACTTGAACCACTGACAAAGTTAACTGAGAAAACTGGAGGGAAATAAAAAAGAAGCAAAATTTCATTTTCAAAGATTCACTTTTAAAAAAAGGCAAGTCTCATCTCACTGGGGAGCTTTTCTGTTCCAGAATGATTTTAAGTTCACTTAGGGATATTTTAGTTTTATTCATGTTTTGGCAGAATTTATGAGCTGCAGATCATTTCCTGAAAATAGGACAGTCATACATGCAGTCACTGCCAACACTGGAGTAAATTTCACTTTATCAGGAAAGCGGTGTAGGCTCACAATTTTAAATAAAAATTATCCCAGATGCTATGGAGGGATTTTCCCCTCCCTCTGGATCTCTGAGAACAATACAATCCGGGTGTCCTCTCTTTAGAGCAGCTCTGCCCTGGAGAGGAGGGAGGCCCTGGCCTGGATGTCACCACTCACCAGCCTGAATTAAGACTCACCACTACCTTCATCCCAAAGCTTTCACCAACAGCTTCTCTGAACATAAGGCCACGTAGACAGAGCAGCTAAGGGGCAGATTTTCTGATATATTTGAAGGTATTTTGGGGGACCCCAGAGAAGAACATCTGAAATCCGGGTTATCTTAGAAAATTCTAGAGCATGTATGTCCACTGCCCCTACTCTCAACAGATTTAGAACTAAACCATGTTGATGTGGATGATGAGGAGGCCAAGGGAATAGTAATCCTTGAACATGTAAGAAACATGATTAAGAATTTATATTCTCAACCAATTATTATAATTTTTTTTACCATCAGCAATTTGCCAATCCTCTGAAGGCTCTGAAGTCCATTATGGAAAAGGACACTACAAAGGTCCATTGGCCAGCTTCTCAATCTACTCATATTTGCCACTTTATATAACAAAACTAAAAACAAAACTCTCTTAACCAGAATTGAGGCTCAGGAGGATTGTATATATGGGTATGTGTATGGGTGTGTGTATGGGTGTGCGTATAGTTGTGTGTATGGTGTGTGTATATGCTGTGTGTGTGGTTGTGTGTATGGGTGTGTGTACAGGTATGTGTATGGGTGTGTATGGTATGTTTATATTGTGTGTATGGGTGTGTGTTATGGATATGTGTATGGTATGTGTATGGTGTGTACATGGTCCATGAGTGTGTATTATGGATGTGTGTATGGGTATGTATATGAGAGTGTATGTTATACAGAGCTTGACTACAACACTAAAGAGATTATTATCATGCCCTTATTAAATACCTTAAGCAAATAGTCATTCCATTCATGACTGCCTTCTTTGGAGGGTAACTCTGGGAGCGGGTAGTCCTTAGAATAATAGCAACCCTGGAAATTCTCTGAGGACAACTAGAGAGTAGCAATGTCTTTCCTGCCCTCAATCCATGTACACCCAATTTTGGCTCTTTGGTTAATGGAGTATTCAGTATAAAAATAAAACAAATACCCTCCAGATACCTGTCAGCATTGAGGCACCTGGTCTCCCCCAAATTCCTATATTATGTATCTCTTCCCCACCCATCTCAAAAATTAAATAGGACAGTGGAGCCACAAGTTTCAAACTACATTATCCCTTCCTTCTTCATTCCCCCTCCCCCAGTCCCTGAGTCTTTGTCCTTTGCTCTAAAAATGTCTTATTTTTTTCTCCCCTTGTCATCTGGCAGCCAAGAATATTAAATGTGGTTTGAAGAAATAACATCATATTATGGAAACATTCTTTTATTGAGACAGCTGACAACATATGTCACTGCATGTACTCATTCTTTAGATTGCTGTGCCATTTTTAGAGCAGAGAGCGTTTGGATACAGTCTTCATGCTATTTTTCAAATTTCATGTCCTGTGGAAAAAAGACAATGCTTGCCATTTTCCACTTTTGCAAGTTTATGTGGATCAGGGAGTATTTTCTCCATCCCATGATTTAATATGACTGAAAATTGTTAACTCCCAACAAGATTCTGATGTTGTAAAATCCTAATAATCTCTAAAAAGAAACAACAAAATATAACTAATTAACAATGATTCCAAATGACATGGTACATTTCCAGTGTCTAGCTCAGCAAAGATGGGAAAGGTGATTCCCACCAATGTGGCAAGTTCAGCACCATGATTTTTCTGCAAGTGTGAGCTCTCTTTCAAGCTCACACATATGAAAGCTTGGCAGGCTTATAAACTTCTTCTTCCTTCCTTGCTCTTCCCTCCCTGTCTCTTTTCTAGTCCTAACCCTTCTCTTCCATAAGAACTAAGCTGCAGGATGGTGAAAGGAAATGATTTCATCTGGGTGGAGAAGAGAAAAGATAGATCTTTCGTCCCAAATCCTGTAAATCAAACATGCCATACAGGAGAAGCAACTGCCAAGCCGCAGGCTGAGTCTCTTCAAGTGACAGGGCTTTGCTCTCGCAGCCTCCCCAAGGGACAGAGCAGCACAGAGTCGGGACATGCAAGGACATAACCAAGAGTTGCATCTTGGTTACATGTTCATATTTCTCTTTATCCTGTAGTCCTTTCTTTCTTTTATTTTAGTGGAAACATGTCTCCCGAGAGGTCTAGAGGGCTGCTCTGACTATCATAACTTTAAAATGTAACTCTCAAAAACTGTGGAAAGAGGTTAAAAAAAAAAAAAGGCAATTCATTTCTCTACCCCGGATTGCGCAAAATGTCTATTCCTTAGATCCTTGCATTATGTGCTGACTTTTAAAACTTATCCAGAAATATATTCAGAAAGTAAAAAGCTTTTAAAAACTTAGATTTAAGAGTCTATTCCAAACCAGAAAAGCACAGATAATCCCCAAGGGGGAAATATTGCAAGGCATGTGCTAATTAAATTTGTTCTTGCTTATCATGTCACTCTTTATCTCTAGCATGCTTCAAAGAGGAGGATATGGAGAATGCATTGAAATAGACTGGAGTTTAGGGTCACAATCACACCCAGAAGGATGCTGGTAGGCTTCCAATGTGCGGTAGAGAAAATGGAGTCTGCCTCTGGGCTCATCAAGCCAGCCTTCTGAAGAGCACAGCTGTGGAAATAGTTGTGAACTTTACTACTTTAAATACCCGTAGTGTTTGTGTGTGCCTGTTAATCCATTTTGGATGGAACTCTATGAATATGTATATATATCTGTGTCTTTATAAAAGGAGGACATTTGAATTATTTTAATTTTTGATGACCTGGGTCTTTATTAAAAAGTTCACCATCTAACCCACTACTTTATCCATGTTAGCTCATTTCCTTTTTAACTTTTCTTCAGGAATGAAGGTCCTTGTCATGTCTCTTGGGTGGCTCAGTTGGTTAAGTATCTTCCTTGGGCTCAGGTCATGATCCCTGGGTCCCAGGAGGAGTCTGCTCCTCCCTCTTCCCATGCCACTCCCCCTGCATCTTTAAAGAAAAAGAAGAAGAATGAAAGCCTTTGTTAAGTTGAACCATCCAATCATAGACATTGACTGGACTGCCATTATTAAGAGACAGAGTCATTGTGTATTAACAATCTCTAGCTCACTTGTACCTCTTATGACCCTTCTAAGGACCTTACCAAATGTATTTGCTCTCTGATATCTTTTGTCCATGTACCTATTAAGAGGGTGCATGTAAAATCTACTATCTGGGCACTAGATTTAACCACTGAAACTTCATGGTAAGCCATGGGGCATATACTATTATTGTTTTCATTTTACATATGGGAAAACTGAGTCTTGCAGAAAGTCAGTGGCACGCACAAGATAAGTAGAGGGCCAACATGCAAAAGAATACACTCTGCACCTAGCCCTTGCTCTTGACTTCTGAATTATAGAGCATTTCTGCTCAGCCCTGACTGTCAGACACTCCGTAGGAGCACTGATCATCTTGCCAAAGGTCTCACACTCCGGGCTCTTAAAGGGTCCTTCTGCAGGACCTCTGAGCGGAGGCAGGAGAAAGGCCGTTACCGCCCACCTGGTTGTGTACCTTCTCATGGATGTCAAAGCATTCGTTCTCAGGTACTTGTTTTTGTTTTTGTTTTTAATAAAATTAAAATTCATGAAAATCATCCTTCGCTTTGCAATGACCATTCTTCCTAAGGTCAAGATGCAGATATGTGAAGCCAAGGAAGAGACTAGTGTCTGAGGGAGACTCCGTGCCCTTCCCTTGCCACTGCCTCCTTCAAAGCCTCCTTGCAAACCCACCTTCATGGAAACAAGGAGCATGCAGGGGTGGTGGCAGCTAAAGAAGAGCTCTCTTACAGATGGACTCCTGGAGACCTCACCTGCTAATGTACCGGTTTCTTCTCTGACCCTCCACTGGCCCTCATGTACAAAGAATTAGATGTATTGTAGTCCAGTTTCATGACATACTCTCATAACTGATAAATGTATGTCCTAATTTTATTTATTGAATAAGAGCTACTTAATTGAATATTTGAAATAATTAAATAAGCACCTATGAAACTACCCTCTCAAAAAAGCTAGACCTTGGAAATACCTACATGTATCCATATGGTTCCCTCTCATCCCCCTTAAAGTAGCATCATCTAGAATCCAATGTCGATGATTCCTTTGCTTTCCTTTTTAAACAGTTTTATTATGTCTATACACATTCTCAAATGTACATTTTAACTTTACTTGTTATTAATTTTAGAAAAGAGTATCATATTATAGGTAATCTTTCAGGATTTTTATGTTTTTAACTTAATATCATACTGCTAAGATTGACCCATTCGTTTATATCATAATCTTTCTTTGTATAAATAGACCACAGTTCATCCTCCCAGTCTCCCATTGGCAGGCATCTGGACTGTCTTCTGTTTTCCTTGTAAAAAAATAGCACCACTAAGAATATTTTCAAGTACTTGTCTGATTGCACATGTGTGGGGATTTCTCCTGTGAAGGCTCATAAGAGAGTAATCGTTGGGAAAAACTTCTGTAACAATGTATGGTGATATATGTTAACTGGACTTATTGTAGTGATCATTTCATAGTATATATAAATAGCAAAGCATTATGTTGTACACCTGAAACTAATATAGGGTTATGTCAATTATGCCTCAATTAAAAAAAAATTAAAACTTGCTGCTGACACACATACACACAAAATAAATATTTATTTTCCCTAATTCATTATAATTTGATCTTGTTAGATTCTGGAAATATCCTTTAATGTGAAAAAAGTAAAATAATGCTATAAAAGCAGTGAATATAGGTTCTGGAACATAATTTCAGAGCTATACACAGGCTAGGGTAGATATAACCAAAGTTAGTTTCAGGACCTAAAGGAAAGTGTAATGTATTTGTTCATCTGAATCAATTAGCATTTTATACAGGCCAAATTTATCAGTTTGTTTGATTAGTCTTGGAGCATAATGGTGCTATCACTTGGTGATACATAGAAATAATAACTTTTAATGGAAATTAATAGATACTACTTAAAAGACAATGCTTTGGTAAAACCCAAGCAGGACCAAATGAGAGACAGAGTAAGATGTCTGATGATCACATAAAAGAACGTTGAGCCGGGGTGCCTAGGTGGCTCAATCAGTTAAGGACTGATTCTTGGTTTCAGCTAAGGTCATGATCTCAGTGTCCAGAGATCAAGCACCACTTAAGGCTCCATGCTCAGTGTGAGTCTGCCTGGGACTGTCTTCCTCCCCCTCTGCTCCTCCCCCTTACTCCTTTCCTGCTCACATGCATGCACACTCTCTCTCTTTCTCTCTCTCTCTAAATAATTTTTAAAGATTTTAAAATCTTTTTTTTAAAAAATGCTTTATTTATTTATTTGTCAGAAAGAAAGAACACAAACAGGGGGAGCAGCAGGCAGAGGGAGAAGCAGACTCCCCACTAAGCAAGGAGTCCCATGCAAGACTCAATCCCAGGACCCCAGTATCATGACCTGAGCCAAACAAAGGCAGACGCTCAACTGACTGAGCCACCCAGGTGTCCCACAAATAAATAAAATCTTAAGAAAAAAAATTTTTTTTTGAGCCAAGGTAATACTAAGTATGGAATTGTTTTTACCCATTTATTAAAAGCACCTGTGCATCTGTGATTACTTTCACACTGATTATGTAACTTGCCAGCAATAAACCACACAAATGTTTGGTTTCAGGAATCAGGGACAATGTCAGGCAAGAAGCCCACCACCCATTCTGCATGGATCTCACCAGACTTGGCCTTCTCATACTACTCACTTCTGAATGAATTCAGTGAAATGATACATCAAAACACTTTTAGTAGAGAATGACATTTTTTCTATACATGCATTTTTCAAATTATATTCCTTTACTTCCAGAGAGATCTCAGAGGTTTCTTCTGAAAAGAAGTGTTGGGGCACATGGGTGGCTCATTCAGTTAAACGTCTGCCTTCAGCTCAGATCATGATCCTGGAGTCCATGGATCAAGCCTCTCCTTGGCATGAGGCTACCTGCTCAGTGGGAAGTCTTCTTCTGCCTCCCCTCACCACCCCCTTCTCTTGCTCTTTAGCACACTTTCTCTTTCTACCAAATAAATTAATAAAATCTTCAGGAAAGAAACAGGGAAGTGTTCCTTGGTCTCATAAGCAGAGAAGTGTGTAGGACCTGAGATTCACAATGTAAGATTCTGAAGAATATTAAATTTAACCTTCGTTTAATTCAGTCACATTCTAGTTTGTGAAGTCCTGCTTTAGTAGATTCTACTGATTTGGCAATGGATAGGAAATGAGATTCAAGAAACAAAAAATAGCAGTAAAACTGTAGCCTGTTATTTGAGCCTCAATGACTGGTAGAATGGCAATTATTATAAGAAGGGAAGCATGCAGAAAGTTTTGGGTTGGGAAAGATGATGAGTTCCATTCTGAGCATACTGAGTTTGATATCAATATCCTTTTTGGGGTATCACTGTCCATCAGTTGGAAATTCAGGACTACAGTTTACCAGAATGGTCCTGACCAGAGATGAAGATTTCACAGGCATATACAGAAGCAACAATTAAAGCCAAGGCAGTAGATTAGGTTGGGAAGGAACTGATGAGGAAAGAAGAAGAATATGAAAGAGAGAACATTTCCCTGTATTTAAGGAGCCATCAGAAAGTCGAGATGAGAACCAGAGATGGACATTCCTATTGAAGCCGGAAGAGGAGAGAGTCTCAACAAGGAAGAAATGATACCTAAATGTAGTAAAGATGAAGAATTTAAATAAGGTCATCAAATATATTGATTTGAGGTGAGCTTCCAGAGGACATTGCTGGCCTTGTTCTAAGGACCTAAATCTTATGGGAAGTGGAGCTTCCAGAGGACATTGTTGGCCTTGTTCTAAGGACCTAAATCTTATGGGAAGTGTTAAGAATTGAGGGCATGCAGGAAGCAATGGCCAGGAGTGCTGTCTTAGTATGTCAGCAATAAAGGAGATGAGAAAGCTAGTTTGGTAAACTTAAGAAGTAGCAGAATAGAGGAAATCCTCACATCTCTAGGATGTAGCATGGCCTAATTTTGTTGTAGGCAAATAAAATGATTACCAGTAAAAGGGGGACAGTTGACAAAGCAAACTTCCAAAGAGCTTGGCCGGGATCTGGTTGCTATTGGTAGAAGATAAATTGACACAGCATTTTTAGAGGGCAATGTGACAATATACCAAAATTTTAAAATGTGTCTACCATTTGGCCCAGCAATTTCATAATACAATTCTGCACAGAAAAGTTAATGCAAGTGTACAAGGATATTCATTATAATATTAGTTGTAATAGGAAAAAAATGGAAAACTTAAATGTTTTCCAATGAAAGAATGTTTAAATAAATCATGATAGACCTCTTCTACAAACAATACAGCTATTAGAAATAATGAACAAAATATGTATATGCTGAAATGAAATGAATCTCAAAACATCTTTCCAATGAACAGTTAAGTTTTACTGGGGCAAGAAACATGTCTCTTTTCTCATCCTTGTACACGCATGTCCTAGCACAGAGCTTGGCCCATAGTAGGTACTCAGTAGCTCAATAAATATTTGCTGAATGGAATGTTAAGTTTTGTTTGTTTCTTTGTTTAAGTAGTCTCCATGCCCAGCGTGGGCCCTGAACTCACTAAATCAAGACTTGAGCTGAGAACAAGTGTCAAACGCTTAACTGACTAAGACACTCAGATACCCTTGAATGTTAAGTTTTAGAAGCATATTGCAGAACAACATGTAAATTGATTATTAAAAGATTCACATCTATTTTATATACACATATACGTGTTTACATTTGTGTATGCGTAGAAAAAAGTTTGGAAGAATATTCAACAAATTAAAGTAGTTATCTTTGGATGGGAAGTGGAAGAAAAGACATAAGTACACTTTTATTTTAATTAATTCTATCTTCTTAAATTTTTGTCATCATGAATTTGTTTTATAATTTCTATATGTCAACAAAAGATATAAAATCACTGAAGTAAAAGGAAAAAGAGTGCAGTAGAATGGGTTAGTCTTGGTAAGGGTCAAGCTTCTCCCTGCAAGACAGTAGTGGATAATGCTGAAGTTACAGAAAGGAGGAAAAACTAGGAAACCTAGTCATACATCTCAGTAAAGTAGAAGCCAATGCCATCCATGAGAGGAGAAGTAGTGATGACAGACAGGCCTCAGCGGGAGGTTGAGAAGGTTCAATCATGAACTCAGTGTTAGAGCTGGGGAGACCTTGGAGACCATTCAATAAAACCACCCACCTTACACTTTACACAAAGCCTTGCCAAGGAACACACAGTTTGTGTTTGGTGCCAGTTCAATACAATGGCCTCTAAAAATATGCAAAAAGCCTTCAAAACATATGAATAAATGCATTGCAAGGCATTTGTGAGGACCTTGGTAGGGTGAAGAGAAAAGTCTTATGGTTTAGAGGCTGCACTGTACTTTGGCATTCTGTGTCAATGATAGGCAGCCTGTGAGCTGGAGCGAGAAGTGGGTGGGATATGAGAGTGGTGTGGGAGGTAGAGATGAATCCCGGGAGACTGACTTCTGCATCGATGACTGAGGGACAGGCCTTTAGAACTGACTGATTCAAATGAGCAATAGACCACTAGACCGCTCCACTTTCATCCAGGGAATCCTAGCTATGTTGGTGTTACAATTAGGTAAGTTGGGTAAAGGTGTTGCCCCAATTGTAAAAGCAGCACACACTGACTTAATAAAACATGAAGTCTCATCACTGAATCAAAATGTCTGGCAGTTCCCAGAATCCTTGGGGTGAATCCTGACCTACCACTTTGAACAGGTTTAGCTAGCAGCTCAGCCTTTTGTTAAGGCAGTGGCTGATTAAGGCTAAGCATCCTGGAAATTATTTCTGGAATAGAGGCTCAGCCATTTTGCCAGCCTGCTGGATACTTCTTCACTGGCCTATCAATATTATACCTTCTTCCTAGATCCAACTGAGTCCTGAGAGATTAATGTACTACCATGATGTCCAACCATGGTACAGTAATGGAACTGCCAGGATAGAGGGTAGACCACAACATATGGTACTGTCTTCAATTCCAAGGAGGGGTCAGAGGCAACCCTGTAAGTTATTAAGAGGGATGAGTATAAGGAGAAAGAAAGGTACAGTGTTCTGATCTCTCTGTGCCTGCTTTGTGTTTTAATGCTCCTGGCTTTTTGCTTTTTGTTTATTTTTAAATTTCCTTTCTTTTATGATTTATCTTTTTATCTTTGTCACGCATGGACCAGAAGGATTAAGTTTGCCTGTGTCCTACCTTGGCCATATGTGCTACTAAAAGCTATGTAATTCTCTCAAATTCTCTGCTGTTTTATTGGGCTAAATAAGAACATTTTCCATGAAAGATTGAGTTCTATTTAGTCTAAGTAGTAGATTGCATAAAATCTGTGGGTAAATAAGGAATCTACACACCACATTACATCATACAGATTCCCTGTGTTTCTCATCATCCTGCACACAAGCAGATGCTCCTTGTTCTTCTGTACAATTCAGTCAAGCCTGTGTCTACAGTTGGTCTTGGGCTTATGAATTTCATACACATTTTGTTCACAGCTTACCCTTTCACTTTTTACCAATTGCAATCATACATTTAACATATTCACAAAGGGCAAGATTGAAATGATTCACAGCTAAGAAAAAGCATGGAATAAGGAAAGGAATAGAATTCTGCCTCATTCTAACTCAATAAATGTTTTTTTGAATGGTCTTTCAGGTGACCTAATGGCTGGAAGCATCCACCCCATTCTTCCAGTAGAGTCACAGTTTCCTGTTGCAGTATCCTGTGTAGTTTGCCTGGTCTTTTTCCATCTCCAGCACTACTGATTTGATAGCTTATTGTTCTAGGAAATACATATCATAGGGCCAGTGAAGGGTTGTATAATAGAGGGGTGAATTGAGGACAGAAGACATATTTCTAAATTCTTTTCCTTTTGTGGTCTCCAGTGGCATTATTCCTTTTCTGGCCTGTAGTTCTGACTCTGGCACAGTTTAAAATAATAAGTCATACTTTTCTTCCCTTTGCTGCATCTAATTTGTTACATTAACTGTCCACAGGCTTTCCCAAGGCACCTAAAATATGGCTTCAGCCACAAATCACCAGACCGTGGGGTTAATTATTCCAGCAGGGAAGGCTATGGGTTAGTCCTATTAGTGTTACTTTCTAAACCATTCATCTGCTCCTGGCCATGACCAGAACAGTTGATGTCTGGGGATAGGTTCCTTCCTAGAACATAAGAGCCCTGAGGCTGAGTGGGACCCCAGGTGCATCTTGTTTCACTTTTCATTTTATAGAGGGAAGGAGTGATGGCCAGGGAGCTTAGAAGGCTAGCTCAAGGCTGAGACTAGTGAGGTGCAATCCTGGGATAGGAATACCAGGCCTCCACCCCACAGTGTAGAACCTTTTCTCATCCCTATGAGTTCTCCTAGACCCTCCAGGGAACAGCTGGTCATCCCACATCGTAACACCAGTTTAAAAACCACTCTGGACCATTTCCAAAGGCTATGCAGTTGAAATAAGCACAAAAATGTTACAGGTCCATCTCCAGTAGCTAGCTGGAAGAAATAGCTATTTCAGGGTCTTTAGTACATAACCATATTCACCCAGAAGAAGAATACAAGCATGAGCTGTGGCAAACCCAATCCTTAAGTTTTCTGTGCTCAGATAACCCATTTAATAAAGAAAGAGAAAGAATAAGTCTTCACTTTAATTCAGTCATTTAATGATTAAATGTGTCTCCTTCCAAATATGGGCTCTTTCTCTTCCCCTATGTGATAATCAACTATTTTGTCTTTGGTATTTTCATTTTTTAATAAATATTAATTTAAGAATGATAACAAGTAAATTGTTTTTTCAAAATCTGAGGGACAGCAGTCTTGAACGCTTCTCTTTTTGTAGACTTGCTGCTCAGCTATGACTTATTTGGGGTTATGCAAGTCACAAATATCAAAGGCTGATGACTTTGGAAGCCAGAGGGGATGGGAAGAAACCATAGAAGGCTGAGAAGCTTGAGCAAACTGTGGGTCATGGTCTGCTTTCACTGATGTTTCCATCTCTCCCAGCTTCAAGTTGCATGATGGTGCTTACCCCACAGAGTTGTCGGGGGAATTGTTTTGGACAATGTAGGTGACAGCATTCTTCATGCTCTAAATGATGGTAAATGAAAACCAATGTAAAAACGCCATAATTCTTAAAACCCTCTTAATTACGGAGTCTGAATTTGAATGCCTGAGAATACCAGACAGGAAATTGGCCCCTAAATTATGATCTAGTTCACCAGAAAAGCCTGTTCACCTCTAGTTATTCCTAAGAAATAAGTCTGAGTCTACAAATGAAAATTCAAATAGAGAACCAAGTCAATTAAGGACATGATTTATACTGAAATCACTTTGGACTAAAAGGGTAAAGTAATTAAGGATGGCATAGTTGGAGCCATGAATTATCTGGATGTGGCTAAGGATTAAGATGGGAACTGTAATGAAGGGCTAGATGCTGTGTTAGGTTGCTAATGAGACCAGAACCGTGTATTAGCCTAAGTAGCAGTCTCCATGAGAAAGGTTAGCAAATACTAAGTATTATGTTGATAATAATGCATCTGTAATTAAGTTATTGCTTCCAGATATTAAAACTACTGAAAGAAAGGGAATAATACTTACTGAATTATGCTATAGATAACAAAGAATTCTATTGCTGTGTAATTATCAGCCTATTTTTTAAATTTTCTCTAGAACACATTAGTCATATAACAATAGTAATAATATTAGTATTAATAATAATAATAATAATAATAGCAGCTAAAGTTTATTGAGTGTTCACTATGTTTCAAGCATTATTCTGGGAAATTTATGTGCATTAATCTTATTTTACTCCCACAAAAACTCAATGAGACAGGTACACTTCCCACTTTAGAGATGTGGCAGCTGAGACTCTGAGAATGAAATAACTTCCCAAGATCACACAGCTAGCAAGTAGGACAATTGATGGATACAAGCAGACAGCCTTAATCTGTATACTGGCTTTTTAACAACTGCATCTAATTTCTCCTTTAATGAAGATCTACAGATTGAAAAACTTATGAAAAACAATATATTCCATATATAAATTTTGCTTTTATGATGATTTCCTCCAGAAGACTAATATGGCTGCTCTGAAAACCAGCATCTTTTATTTCTCCCTGATTCACTCATTACAGTCTCTTTCAAAATCACATGTTTCTCAAATTGTTACTATTCTTGTATCAGAATCCCTTTGGCTGTCAGTAAGGGAAAATCTGACTCAAATTGGCAATAAAAGGTATTTCTTGGCCCATGAAATTAAAAGTTCAGAGGTCAATTTGATTTCAAAGTTAAATATCTTTCAGAACCCATTTTATTCCACTCTTTATTCTGCATTCTGTGGGGTCATTTTTTCCTTAAAAATGACTTCCCTTGGGATTTCTAATGACTCCAAGGGAAACGAAGTCTCTCTTCAATATACAAAAGAGAAAAGCTGCTCATCTCTAGAAGCTCTTTCCCAAAAAACCTGAAAAATCCCTTTCCAGAAGACCCCAGCAAACCTCCCCTTCCATCTGATTGACTTGTTGTTCATATGACCATCTATCACTATGGGATGGGATTCCAGTGATTCATTTAGATCTGAAACAAATGACCCACACCCAGAAAATGAGACACTAGCACAGGTCCTGTGTGTAGGAGGTATCAATTCTACCTGGAGCTCTTTTAATGTCCACTGGAGTTCCCATCACCATCTCTAGGGTCCCAATGTCAGGGTAAGAACTAGTCTAGAAATTCCAATAGAGAAATTTGGCTGTATTTAAAGGTGATAACCTATGTTTATGGATTATTTTATTAATAAGAAACTGCATGGACTATGATCCCAAATATCATAATTGTTTATTTTTACATATGTATATATCATATATTATATATATATTTTAATTATTAAAAAGGAAAAAAGACCTTGGGAATTGATTTAATAAGAAATATTACCTTTTTTAATGTTTATTTTTTCAGGATTCTCTATACCCAATGTGGCACTTGAACTCATGACCTAGAGATCAAAAGTCCCATGCCCTTCCCACCAAACCAGCCAGGCACCCTGGAAAGATTATATTTTATTAAATAAAGAAAATAAGTTATACACTTAGCTTGAGATAAATGTAATTAAAGTCAGTGTGGGACTTATGAGAAAATAAATGAGTGAGGACAAACAAAGAAGAAGAAAAGAAAAGAAAGCAAGACTGAGAGAGAAAGGAAGGGAAAAACCATTAATGGGTTATTTGGAAATAATCAAAATAGTCAAAGCAGACCCAGAGCAGGTAATTAATGAACTTTACTAATGGAGGAGGTGTGTGATGGATAGAAGCTATCTCATAGGAATTACTGTCAGGCAATACCTTCCACGGACAGAAGAGTTAACATACTGTGACTTGGTAAACCTGTGACAGTGTGTGCTGACTTAGAAACACAGTGTCCAATGCTGCTTTCTTTCCCTCCAATAAGAGGGCCTGACTCCATTCAAGCTAAAAGTCATCTCAACTTCAAGGAAATATTGGTTTTATAAATTGAGATGTCTGTGTTGGATCTGGATTGCCCCAGGAATGAGGAGTTGTGTTCAGGAGACAGAGTGACAGTTCGTAAGATTTATTCTGTTTGTCACCTAAGGCCTAAACTATTATTGCAACAAATCTCCCATCAGCCCTCTGGGCTCCTGTCTCTCCACTGTAGTGCACCTTCCTCCTGGTAAGCTGATTAACCCTTTTGAACACACCCCCCCCCCCCCTCATCATCGCTCTCTCCCTTCTAGTTGTAAACCGGTGATCAGATCCATATCTATCTTTTCCATATTATCTCTCATTATCCACCCAAACAAACTTTGCACAATGCTTCAGCTAATCTGCCCTTGCTCTTACCTGAATAAGCATGTGATTTCCCATTCCTATCTCTATGTCTCTGCTGTTCCATTTGCCTGAAATTCCTTTCTCCATGCCCTTCCCCCACCCATCTTCCCATACCTAATTCCTCTACCCGTGTGGAGATCCAGCTCCACTCTGTAATGCTTTCTCTTCTCATTGAGTTCACAGTATCCCTCCCTGCTTTAACCCCCAAGTGCAACGGATTTGTGCCCATCTTGAACACCTGTTGACTTGAATTATAGGTGTTGCTATTACCTGAATGGTATAAATCTCCTTTATTAGACTATAAGATAAAGTTATTATGTAGTTATTATCCACAGTGACTTGCACTTAGTAGATCTCTGTAAAAAGACAGTGTGTGTTTTATGTATTATGTATTATGAATATGTAATGTTTTCAGAACAAGTCTTTAAGTAAAGGAATAGAGTGTAAGAATCAGATCTAAGAGGCATCTCAAAAAAAAAAAAAATCCTCCCACACTAAACTCTTCATCATCTCCATTCCTCTAAATGGCTCTTCCTTTCCATGTAGTAATGACAAAGCACTCATTCATGTCTGCTCTGGCTAAGGAGATGAGTTCTTTCTTATTCTCATTCCCCATATCCAGAAAATCTTACTGGTTCTAGGTTCAAAATAGATCCAGAATTTGATGACCTCTCACCTCTAATGTTACCATTGTGGACCAAGCCCCAGTGGTCTCTCGCCTGAATTGTTGCCATAGCTTCTAAATGGTCTCCCTGGCTCCTCTCTCATCTCTTTCTCTCTACCCCTGTTTCCACATGGCAGACGAAATAAGGCCAGTCATGTCATTTTAATGTACAGAACCCTCCAAATACTTCCTATTTCCCTGAGGGCCAAAGTTTTTATAATTATCTTGTTGGTCCTACATAATCCATCCCACACAGCCCCTTTTACCTTTGAGACTATTTCTTGCTACTTTATTCTTGCCTCTTCCTCAGCAAAGCAAGCAAGCTTTCCATCCTCTGCAGCCTACCCCTTTCTACTCCACTTACTCCGCTTATTTTTCCCCATAGCACCTTCCATTTGACACACTGTATTCCATGCATATGTATTTCTCTTGCTTGATTGTTTATCCTCTATCTCTCCCCTACGCTTGCCTCAGTTAGAATGTAAACTTCATGAAGGCAGAAATTTTTGTCTGATTTCTACATTGCCCTATCCTCAGGGCTCAGAAAAATGCCAATTGCCAAGCAGACATTGCAAAATATTTGTTGAATGAATGGATGATGAATAAATCTTAGAGCGTTAAATATTCAGGAGCTACAGGCCACATAACAGATGTGGTAGACAATGACTTGAGAATCTTTCTCTTAAAGGTCTGAATCTGTGCATTTGAACTTTTAGAACCAGATCATTTTTTCACTTGTTAGGGAAGCAATAATTGTACTTCAATTCCAAACTGTAAATCACAGTGCAAATTTGAAACATTACTATGGATACATGCTCTAATTCTGATATTTTTTCCCAAAACCAGTTGATTTCCCAAGGTGATCACATAGAGCATTCATTTTCTAGAGGACAGTGCAGGGATACAGAGCTAGACTGCATAGAGCTTTTGAGTTAGAGTCTACAGACCAGTTTCTGCCACTGCTCATACAAGTAGGTTAGAACACATTTTAACCCCCACCCCACCCCCACCCCGTTCTGCTTATAAACACACTATGGTGATAGTAATCCTTCTCTTAAGGAAACTTCTCTTTCCTTTGTGGTGCTTGGGTTGGGATGGTGCAAGGATATAAGAACCTAGCATCTCTTCTTTTGAACGTTGCCCAATTCTCCTTAATTGTATCATTTCATTATCAAGTCCCAGGAGCTCCTGTTTTATAGTGATTCTCATCACTGAGCTAATGGATGTTGACACCTCTGTTCTCAGTTGATTACTTTACTACTGAACAGAGATCACTTCCCTTTATCCTGACAAGTAATTATCCTGGTGGACCTAAGGGATAGCCATAGCCAAGGCAGTCGATAATCCTTGTTATGACCATTCTCTCTCCGTCTGTTGGTTTCACCTGTTTCTCCATCAGGTGGATCCACTAGAATCAGGATGTCCTCATCACTGTTATTCCCCAGTGCAACCCAGGCCCTCCTCTTCACTGTAAGGTTCCCGCCCTAAGGGCTCACAGAGCTAATGTGAGAAGAAAGGGCTACCCAACCTACTATTGGTCTCTTAGCAAGACCCTCTAGTCAGGGTCCCATCCATACCTGAGAAATCCTCCCCAAATGCAAATCTAAACACCATGAATTTCTCACAGTAACACATTAAGGTTACATTGACCTCAGTGGAGGAAAAGCTTAAAAAGACTATGCACACTGTAATTCTTTTTTGTTTTTGTTTTGTTTCTTTTTTAAGATTTATTTATTTATTGCAGAAAGAGTGCACGAGTGGAGGGAGGATCAAAGGGAGAGGGAGAGAGAGAATCTCAAGCAGACTCCCTACTAAGCATGGAGCCCAATGCAGGACTAGATCTCACCATCCTGAGATTGTGACCTGAGACAAAATCAGAAGTCAGAAGTTCAACTGACTGAGCCATCCAGATGCCCCATTTTGATTTGGTTTTGTATGAAAAAATAGAATATATAAAATGGATATATAAAATATATTTTATGCATATACAAAATATATATCAAATGGAATGCATAAAATTTTTAAAAACATGATACATATGCAAAAAAAAAAAATTGATACAGAGGCAACAGAAGTCTGAAGGTATTTACTCCCAAACATTTCCAGTGTGTTAAACCTTTACCCCAGAGAGGAATAATTCCTGGTGACCACTATTTCCTCTTTTTTTGCTATCTATAATTTCCAACAGGACTATAATTACATCTGCTACATTTTAAATTCTTTAAATGCAACCATGATTTACGCCATTCCTGGGCTTCAATTTCTTCACTTAAAATTTAAAAGGTGACAACAGTTTTGTGATGAGGTTGGTCAGAGAAGCAAGGGCGAGCTATCAACTGTCACAAGGTCTTCCAACAGTCAAGTGGCAGGAAGGAAAGGTGGAGAGTGGGGTCTCTTTTTTGCTGACACCCCTCTCCTCTCAGGCTGTGCTTCTCCCCTGTGAATAACACTGGTGGGAGTCCAACCATGTGAGGAGGAGCAAAAGCAAGAGAGCCAGGGAAGCATGTCACCTTCTAAATGTTGTTCTCCCCCCAATGGGACACTGTGCCTATACATAACAATACTGCTATTATACATTTCAAAACCAGTGAAGAGGGTCTATCTCCTGTTAAGTTCTCACCACAGTGAAATGTAAACATTTTGTTAACTCAAAAAAAGTTGTTCTTCCTCCCATGGGTTTCCTCAGGCTTTTGTTCAGGACCTCCATGTGACTGTGACAAGCTCCTCAGTGTTCAGATTGGCCCGAGAGATGACCACTGTGTAGCCTGGGCCCTGGACAGAGGAAAAGCTGAGACCAGAGCAGGCTGGGAAGCTCTTTCTTTTCCCTCAGACTGTCCCAGGCCCTGAAGGCAACGATTGTGTACCCTGAACAGGCAACCAAAGAGCCTTCAGAATCCCATGATTCTCTCACCAGTCCTGTGGTAGCAAGTCTCTGATGCAATTGCCCCTCTGCAAATGGCAGCTTTCCTTCCTCTCATCATGGAGGATTCAGCAGGGTTGCCCCCTTCTTCTAGCCAGCAGAGTCCCAGGAAAGGCCTTGTTCTATATAGTTTCTTAGCAGCTCATTAGGACTTCCCCTTTGAATTCCTGTTAACCACTTTGCATTTCCTACAGGGTCAATTTACAATCCACCTCAGCGGACTCTTAATTCCTTTAGAGTTAGGATATGTTTTTATCATCTTTCCTTCAGCATCCAACCTGCCATACTGAAGTGTTCAACAAATGCAGAGTCAGTAGGGGAATATATGAATTCGTGAGTAACTAAATAAAGGATGGATGGATGGAAAGAATGCAGAAAGCACATGTTAAACGCCAAATGAGGCTGTGACAAGTGTCATAACCCAGAGAGGAAGTATAGATAGCACAGGCTGTCCACATCCTGAACAAAAGTCTGACAAAACAAATGGGAGGAGGAATGGCTTTTTGAAGCCCCCATGCTCCCCTAGCTCTCTTGCTCTTGCCCCTCCTCAGATGGCTGGATTCCCACCAGAGTTTTCCAGAGAGGAGAAGCACGGCCTGAGGGGAGAGGGGTGTCAGCAGAAAAGAGACCCCACTCTCCACCTTTCCTTCCTGCCATTTGACTGCCGGAGACCTCATGGCAGGTGATAGCTCGCCCTTGCTTCTCTGACCAGCCTCATCACAAAATTGTCACTAGTACACAGTCCCACAACAATCCTGTCTAATAATGTCCAAGATTAGTGCCTAAAAATCCAAAATAGCATCTGATGTGACTTTCTATTTACAGAAGGGCATGTGGGATGCATTAACAACACCCTTGTTGGATCCTGGATGCTGTGGACAGGCCCAACAAGTGCTGAAGGGAGTGGGCAGCGCTGATATTTATCTGCTGATAAGTGCACCCACTGGGAGACTCAGAAGGGAATTCCAGAACATCTTCTGATAAAGCCTCCAAGCCACCAGATCTGCTGCTGCCAACACTAAAAATAGTTGGGTGTAGTTGGGAAAGCATTGGGCTGAAAGTGGGAAGGTGTGGGGCCCTCATCCTGTGTTAACTATCTTCATGCCTTTGCCATTTAACCTGTTCGCCTCCCTATTGTTGGTGCTCTCTTCCAAGAATCGAGGATTATGGAGCAACACTCCTTTGATCATGGGAGAGGTGGGGGGTCCCAAGGAGATAATGAGTATTTGGCCAATGCCCAGCCCCAGTCTCAGGAGACAAGCGTGAGGGAGGGTCATGATAAGAAAGCAGCCACACTGAATATGCTCCGTCTGTCCTCAGTCTGTCATTGCAGCAGGAGTATAATCCTCCCACACTCCAGATTTTGATGGTCTGGGGGTGGCCTTTTAGTGTGGAGACGATTCCCTTTGTTCTCTGGCCTCCTAACTTCCTGTCAAGAGTCAGCCATGCTCTCTCTTCTTGCCTTCCCTGCCCTATCGCTGCATCATCCAAGACTGCCTCATACATGGTTAATATGGGGAAGGCCCACATAGCAGCCAGAAATGTGAATGGCTATTCTCAGCAAATGCGAGGTTACCCAAGCCACAGGATAAATAAACGTGGTTATTTTTTCTCTTTAAAAATAGTTATTCTGTTCTTTTTTAAGACTTTGAAATACAGTATAATCAACAGTCTATATTGAGCACTGACTATATGCCAGGCTGTGTTAAAGTTTTACTTACATTATTTCATTTAGTATTCATAATAATTCAGTGAGAGGGGTATCATTGATCCCCTTTACTTTACAGGTGAGGAAACTGACATCCAGAGAGACTATGTGTGTGCCAAGCTCCCAGAACTGTAAACAGACCTATGATTTAAACCTTATTTGATTTCATACAAAACCCATGCTCTTGTGCATTATGCTTTTGACCTCAAAAGTAACAGTATCTGCAAAAAAAAGATGAGGAGGAGGAATTGGAAGTACAAATTTAATCAATAATCAAAAGTTCAGGGGTCTTGGACAAATACATTCTCACCACTAACATCCAGGCCTTTCCCAAAACCTGAACACAGCTTTGTGGGTAAATACAGGAGGCCCAAGTCAAATATAAAGTGTGTGATTGATTGACAGTTAGTGAAGAACAGGACATAATCCTTTAGAAAACAAATGTGAATAAATTTTGTGTATTGAAGAGGTCTATCTCTGAAGTCAGAGTATGATGCACATATTATTGCTATTATTATTATTTTATTATTACTTAAAGCTTTTCCAAAGAAAATCGAACATCATTTTTTTCCCTTAGACCCTAGCCATCTTGCCTCCCAACATCAGTCTTTTCAAGAACTAACCAAACACATTTTTAAGTAGTTACACTTAATTTAGTGGATTATCCAGTTTATGTAAACAATGATCATAGTTTAGTTTACTGGTGTGTTACAAGACTATCTTTATATCTTAAAATGAAAACATTACAAATACTTAGGACTATATGAGAACTTTTTGTTTCTACCAGCTTTGGCACTTTTATCTCATATCATTTTATGGTTCAAAATAAATGATTTTGGGGTGCCTGGGTGGCTCAGTAGGTTAAGCATCTGCCTTTGCTTAGGTCATGATCCCAGGGTTCTGGGATAGAACCCCATGTCCAGCTCCCTGTTCATGGGCGGGGTCTGCTTCTTCCTCTTCCTCTGTTCTTCTTCCCTGCTTATGTTCTCTCTCTCCCTCTCTCTCTCTCTCTCTCTCTCTCTCTCTCTCAAATACATAAAATAAAAATCTTTAAAAAAAAGCAATGACCTTAGCATCAAATAGTAGCATTTTCACCATTTCCCCATTACCAAATGTCTGTAACAATATCTGCCTTATGGAGTTATAGCAATGATGAAATTAAATAAGACAATTTATGCAAACTTTTTCACACATAGAAGGTACTCAAAAAATGGGAAGGTCCTCTCTCCTACTTCAAATTTGTGGCCTTTATTTTGAGTTTCGGAGTGGTGTAGATATAAAAGAGTTTTGGAATCTGTGATGTCCCCATAAAAGCCTTAGCTTAGCTTTCTACCAGCTGGGTGATGTAGGGAAAATGTCTTAGTCTATCAGAACGCACAGCCGCCCCCCCCCATCTTTTTTTTTTTTGGAAAAAGGAAATAATAGTCCTCTTTTCCAGGAATGCTGTGAGTCTTACAAAATAATATATATAAAGTATCTAACATAAAGTCAGTGCAAAATAAATGAGTGGGTTTTTTTCTTAGGTAAAGCACTTCTGTCTTATAAAAGAGAGCTGATTAAGTTTTATGAAAATGCTTTATTGCATGATTATGGTAATTTCAGACATCTAGAGACTTACTTGGATGTCATTTTATGGTTGCTTCATCTAATCCTTTTTAAGCCATGTTTGGGTCTTGTGGAACGTTTAAAACCCCACTATGAAACCGAGGTAAGCAAAGGTACCTAGTAGCCGCAGTGACCACCCACCCATCCACAGGGACACCCCCACACAATCTTCGCCCAAAGTCTAAAAAAGATTGCATGACTCACGCAGATATAGTAGGCATGAGATTACAGGCCTAGAGGAAGAGGCCCGGGCTATGGGCAGTATATTTGACAGGCTCTCACACTGCAAGCCTTGTTTCGGAGCCCTTACAAAGCACCTCTTTAGGATGAAAACAAGATGGTCTTTGTAAATAAAAGTTCATGCATTTGCGTAATGAAGTCATTTTCCAGCACTTACAGCAAAAGATATTCTTCTTCCAAGCCCCCTGGGTGAAGGCTGTCAGGGGGAAGAGGGTGGCTAGCCAGTCTCAATGAAGATAGCTCAGAGTGAAGAGATCCGACTTTAGAAAATAAGAAACCTTGCTCAGAAAAGTGGATGCCGTCCCCCCCTCTACCATCCCAGTGCCATTGCCTACTTCTGGCTCCTGGCCCTGGAATCCCTTTCCCACTCACTTCCTTGTAAACTAGGGGGCCACATAAGAGATCTACATAAATACAGATAAGACACGGGGCACCTTGGCTAAATAGATAAGAGATGTGAGGAAGCAATCACAAAAGCTGAATATTCACCGGGTACTTGGAGGGACTCCAAACTGAGAGAGGAGGGGGGAGGGCAGGCCAGGGAAAGGCCCAGAGCTCGGTGTGTGAAATGCCAGTTGGAGTGGGAGGGCCTGGAAGTGGAAGGTAAAAAGGGAGTGGTGCGAATGGATGTGAGGAGGAAGGCAGGGCCCCGCAGCCCTCAGTCCCCACCCGCCCGGGACAGGAGGTGGCCGGCAGGGCTCGCCCCCAACGCCGTCTGCCTTTTGATGCTCAGCCTTAAGCTTCGTCCATCTATACGCCCTTCAGCCAGAACCTCTGGGGAGAGAGAAAGCGGGAGAGAAAGTGAGAGAGGCAAACGGGGGTGGGGGTGCGAAAGAGGAGAGAGAAGGGGGGAAGCGGGACTCTGGCTCACTCGCTCCCTCTCCCTTTTTGACCAAGTTGCTCCTCGGGCCGCCTTGACTTCCCACATCTGGACGCGGCGGAGGCCGAGAAGGTAGAGCAAGCGAGGCACCGCCGCCCCACGGTGTCGGGGGACCGACGAGGACACACAGCCGCCGAGTCCCAGGCAGAGCCCTGCGGGGTGTCAGCGGAGAGATGGCTGTGAGCTCAGCCCTGTGGTCCGTCCTGCCGCTGTGGCTCCTCTGGGGCGCTGCCTGCGCCGCCGCCGAGGCCGGCGACCACAATGACATTGAAGGGAGCTCAGCGCTCGACAGACAGGACCCGCCCGAGACGAGCGAGCCCGGCGTGGCTCCCGGAAGGCTGCCGCCGGCTGCCAAGGTACAGTGTCCCTGCCGTTGTCACCCTGCCGTGCCGCACCTGCGCCTGGCGGGCTGCGGGCGCCACGGTCGCGTCCCTGACTCTCCCCTCCTCTTTCCCTCCCCATCTGCCTTGAGAGTTTCACCTGCACCAGGTCAGTTCAGAAACTTGAAGAGTTTTACTCTGTTGAGTTGGATTTGGACGTCGGGAGTTGGGAGCTGAGGCTTTGAACATGTCACTGTTCAGACTAGCAGAAGTGCATGTGCCCTGTGGACTGGGAATGGGGCTGCTTAGACTCTCACCTGGCACTACAGTGGCTGCCACTTGTATATCCCGGGAGAGTCATTTCCGTCAAGCCACAGCTCCTCATGTGTGTGTCCTATCTCTGGTTTCCTGCTCCTCTATGACGGTGGGACAATAGAAACAATACTGCCGGGACCAATCCTTTTGTCATAAATCATACAGAAGTTTCCCTGCCACGGGGAGAGTGAGCAAGTGGCTGAGGGTGATGGGATACTACAGAATCTGCTGGGAAGCTGCAGAGCAGATACTTGAAATAGACATAGACGGGAGTCCTCATATTCCAGAAGCAAGAAGTTGT
>PITA01000565.1:58101-118783 GCA_004023965.1 Spilogale gracilis
AGTGCGTGGGAGATTGCTAAGGAGGAGGAAAATGAAGTCACCTAAGTTCATGGGAAAGGAAGGAGCAATGGACCTAACATATCTCTCTCTCTCTCTCTCTCTCTCTCTCTCTCTCTCTCTCTCTCACACACACACACACACACACACACACACACACACACACACACACACACTATAGCTATGGTTCTACCAACTATAGAACCAAAGCAGTTATGTGGATTGACACCATTTCTAACAGAAATGAAATCTGGATTATTGTTACTAATCCTCCTAATTATTAGTAGAACGGTAGTTCTTAATTACTGTTACCAAAATAAGGTACATGAAGATGGTCGTTCTCCAAAAGTAAGCCCCACCCGCACCACCCAAGAAAGAGGGAGGGTAGACAGGACCAGAATGTACCAACCTCCGCTGTGGTGCAAAAAGTAACCTCTATGTGAAAGAGCGGGGACGGCTTCTGCTCAGCTACATACTCCTCAGGTGTGGGGAGAAGCTAGGCCAGGAGACACACCAGTGGGAAGACATTGCTTCTCCACAGGCTGGGAATTAACCCCCCGCCCCTACCCCAGGAAGCATTATTTCCACCTGCTGCTTTTAACATGGAAAGTCTCAGAATGAAATGTCTAAGAGTAGTGTTGCCCTTTTATTAAGACAAAATAAAAACATCTAATTAAATTTGAATTTCAGATAGCAACAAATAGGTTTTTTATGTCTCAAATATCATGTGGGATGTATTTACAGTAAAAAACTGTTTATTGTTATCTGAAATTCAAATTTACCTATGCATTCTGTATTTTTATCTGCTAATTTTAAAGAGATGGGCACATATAACTTTTTGTGAAGCTCACATCACAAAAATTTGATTTTCAGGGAACCTTACATTTATTGCTGAGACCCTGAGTAATTTCTTATTTACCCATATGTTCAGTGAAATATTAGGAAGGCAGTACAGCAGAGTGTTTTAGATGGCAGGCTTTGCACTCTGATGGTCCCAAGTTCAAATCCCAACTTTCCTGCTCCTTTCCTGAGGCAAATTACAGATGCCCAAATTACAGAGAAAGAAATTGAGACTTGGAGAAGGTAATGATGCTTACTTCACACTTCCTACAGTTACCGTGATGAAATTAGATAAAATATACAGAAAGAATCCTTAACGCAGTCCTCAGTATAGCATAAATGCTTTATATGTTCTGAGTCTTACTATTAGCATAAAATATGCAAGTGATTGGATTAAAAGAAACCTTTATTTGGAAATATTTCTCAGAACATTATTTTTCTGGTGCTATTTTATTTAATATTGCTATGTCTCTCTTTGTCTATATCTTTCCAACCAGAAAGAATGTCCTATAATGAGTTAAATTTGTAATACTGTCAGAGTCTAATAGGTTCAGAATTCCAGTTGAGGCTTTTGGTTTAGGAAAACAGAAAGAAGCTATTAGTCATTCCAGAAGGGTCAACGTATATGAAGTAGAAAGGGTGGGATTGGAATAATTATGTTCCCACTGCATAGTCTCACATAATACCTCCGGTTAGCCTGCTATCCCCTGGCGGTTCCAGTGCCCCAGCATTTAGATTTCATGCTCTTTATAGCCAGTAAGGAGACCATAAACGACATACATTCTGGAAATGTAATAACTTAGTAGAACCAGTCTACTGAATTGGTTCAGGAGATTGTATTTACATCTATAGAAAGAGAGAACGAGACCATGGACACATATGACACATTCTTCGTGGGAGGTTTGAGATGTGGATAGAGGGACATTCTAAAAATACATTCATGTTATTTGACTTGGATTTATATGAATGGTTATTCTTCAGTTTTCCTTCAAAGTGAAGGAAGAAAAATACTAAGGCAAGCATGGAGTAGTGGGAGGTGCTTGGCTGATGGCCCTGCAAAGTCTCTCCCAAGCCCCTGGACAGCAAGATTTGTGCCCTCCCCACTCCTGGGGGCGAGGGGAGCTCTGAACAGGCACCTGGGTTTCCGGCACACTGTGGTGCTCCATGTCAGTTAGGGCATCAAAGACATTAAATGCACACTGAATAAAAGGACAAGAAATACCAAGAAAGAAGGTCCCTTCTTTCCTTCTCAAACAAGCCCAAACA
Organism: Spilogale gracilis; assembly: GCA_004023965.1. Taxonomy (NCBI): domain Eukaryota; kingdom Metazoa; phylum Chordata; class Mammalia; order Carnivora; family Mephitidae; genus Spilogale; species Spilogale gracilis. The sequence goes on from PITA01000565.1 coordinate 60,205, forward strand.
TTCCCCAGGATACAAGGAGTTTGTAAAGAGTTGCATCCACCGGTAACTCTGTGCTAATGGGTAGGATTTTCCCACCTTCCGCTTTTTTATGAATAATTTTCTGAGTCCATTATTGCTCAGCTTATGATGAAAGCAATGATTCTCGGTAGGCGGGAGTGGGCAAAGGGGAGACTGGGCCCTTCCAAAAAGTATATTCACTATTCTAATATCTTACATTTAAGAAAAGAAAGCCTTGATTTTATCATACACACTCTAGCAAGTAAAGCTAGGGAAAAGTCTTCTTAAACAATATGGATTTGCAAAAGAAGGGAGAGGGTACAGGAATGGAGACAGGAAGAGTCCCCAAGGTGTCGGAACGTGCATTATATAAAGTCAAGAATACGAGGCTAGAAGTTGTCACTGTGTGGCTAGGAAGAAGCCCCACACAGAGACTCAGCAGAATTGGGGTGGTCTCTGTTGGAGGGGCAGAGCGCGCAGTGGGGGTGGGGCAAAGGTGCTATTAATGCCTTTGGGAGATAACTGAGAAATTAAGGGAAATAAATGACAATATTGAGCCAACTTCCCTCCAAGAGGAAAAATGGGAATTTACCTCCTGGTAACATAACTGGGCATTATTTTGTTGTTGTTGTTAGCTGCCCTAGGAGAAAGTCAATGCCCCCTGCACCACACCGCCCTGGACACACTTAATTCCTGGCTTTGAAAAAAAGCACCATGAACTAGGCTCATTCTGAGTGACTTTTCCTCTAGACTTTTTTTTTTTTTTTTTTTTTTTATTGCTGGTACATTATCCTGTGCTCCCATATAACGAGTGCCGTCTGCCACAAAAGGATTGCTGAATGTTTATTAAAAGGCAGCTTAGATCTCTTTCACTATCTTCATTCTTTTTCCTTATGTTGGGCCCTTACTTTGAAAAATGGCCCCACTGAATCACGTTCCATCACTGGCCTGGGCCGTCATTCTATACTGTTGCTCAACAGTGTCTTTAGGTAACGTGAACCCCCATGCACAGTCATTATTTCCTTCACTCACTATCATCCAACAAGCAGATTTGAAAACCCTACCCTGTACAGAGCAATAAATAGGCACCAGGAGGGATAGAGAGAAGGCAGAGTCACATCCCTACCCTCAAGGAAGAAGCAAGCTTAGAATGAAAAATACGCACACAGCCACTCCATAAAGCAGAATGAGTTAATATTCCGTAAGAGTAGCTAGAAGCAAAAGGCCATGGGGGTAATGTGGAAAAAGATTACTCTTGAGCCAGATCAGCAGGACACAATCACCTACTCACCAAATACCAAAGAAGGTTCCTGGGAAACATTCTTTTAGAAGGACTAAATATAGTAGTGGCAGTAGTAATAATAAAAGCATGGCTTATGGCACATGCTCATTGAGTATTTACCATGTGCTATACACTAGTCTAAGCCTTCTCCGTGAGTTATGTTGTTTTAAACATTCAAACTTGACAGGACTTGTATAGTTACTATCTTATTTTACATACATGGAAACCGAGGCACAGAGCATTTGCCCAGGTACGCTACCTGGTAAGTGGCATAGCTAGTAAGAAGTTTATAAAAGTTATTCAACTGTGCAAGAGTATCTAAGAAAAAAGTGGTTAGGTAACTAGAACTATCTGTAGGCATAATTTCAGTCAAAGGTCTGGGAATTTCTTAAAATAAAGATATATAAAATGCCATTCAAAGACTATTTGTGCAATGCTTGCTAGAGGAGTAGTATAAGTTGCATAAAATTTTAGGATTACCAAAGAATTGAGATAACTTCCTTTTCTCGACCGGTCTGATAGCTACTTTTTAAACTACTCATATAGGAAAGACTAAAAAATAATGCTTCCTGATTTCTACTATGTCCCAGGAAACTACATGTATTATCTTGTGTAATACTCAATAGTGAAATTTATACTCATTTTATCGATGACCAAATTAAGTTTTGGAGATGGTTTAGTACCTTGCCCAAGGTTTGCAAATCCCATTCTCTTTTTCTAGCATATCCCTGGGTCTCCCTGATAGATTTTTGTTGTTGTTGTTCTTGAGTTTTCTTGCATCCCATTTTCCTTTCAGAAGTGTATTCTAGTGTGTTTCCTCTACATGGTGCTAGTCTACATTAGAAGCTCCTGATTTAGATTAATAGGGAAAAAATTCAGAACAGCACCACCATATGGTCTATCTTACAGAATTTTTATAAAACTGCTGGAAAATAAAGAATTCCATTTGCTGTAGTTCCAGAGTTCTCAGATTTAACCATAAGTTTTTTTTATTACTGTGATAAAATATATATAACATAAAAGTTTCCATTTTAACCATTTTTAAGTGGCATTACATACATTCACATTGTTTTGCAACCATTACCACCATCCATCTCCAAAACTTTTTCATCTTCCCAAACTGAAACTCAATACCCATTAAATAACTCCCCATTACCCCCTTCCCCAGACCCTGGCAACCATCATTCTACTTTCTGTTTCTATGGATATTACGATAACAGATACTTCATGTAGGTGGAAACTAACAATATTTGTTCTTTTGTGCCTGGCTTATTTCACTTACCATAATGTCTTTAAGATTCATCTGTGTTGTAGTATGTGTCTAAATTTCATTACGTGTTAAGGTTGAAGAATATTCTACTGTATGTATAGATCATACTGTGCTTACCCATTTATTCATTAATGGACATTTAGGTTGCTTCTACCTTTTAGCTTCTGTGAACAGTGCCGCTGTGTCCATTGATGTACACATACTTGTTTTGGGTTTCTACTTTCCGTTCTTTGGGGTATATAACCAGAAGTGGAAATGCTGATCATATGGTTCAGGAAAAAAACTAAAACATGGATTCTTATAGAGGCCAACCAAAACATTACTGGGCAGTGAAAGGAATACACCCTGGGAGTGGTTAAGGCCAAAGTAACAGGAGAAGGTTTGTCTCACCCAGAGAGACAGCCACCTCTGTGTTGCCAGGTCTTCTGTTTTTTTGTTTGTTTGTTTGTTTGTTTGTTTGTTTTTTGGTGTGTTTTTTTTTCTCTCAAGAGAAAACAGAATCTGGATTCTTACATAAAATTGTTGACTCAATTTTTTTTTTAAACACCCTGTGGGATGTACATCTGATGACCCCATTCAGTCCAAGAGCTGTTTACTTACAGTCTCTGCTTAACAGTCTCTTCAACATTTTGAAGTTCACCTTTCATCAAAGGTACAACGTAGGCATCTAGCCAGAGAAATGCGCTGTGAATTCAGCTCTACTAACTTCTAGCTGTTTGACTTTGAAAGAATTACTCCATCCTTCAGAGGCTCAGTTTGACTGTTGAATGAATAGAAATGTATTTGCCTTGCAAGATTGTTGTGAAGTAATATATCTAAGTTGTCTCCTAAAGTCTGCCTTCCGTTCCCTGTCTCTTCCATACCTCCCTCCTCTCCCCTTTCCTTCCACCATCTATTTATATCTACCTGCAAGTTAAGATTCATTTTACCAGTTTATTTTTATCTAAATTTTTTACTTCTTTACCTAAATTTGATTACCCCAACTTTTAAATGTGCTGATAATCCAACATTGGAGAAGAAGGATACTGAAGTTTAATTTTTGTAATTATTGTATCCCTAATGATTTTTTAACCATAGCCTTTCATATGGCAACTAACATAATATAATAAAAAAATGTTTAATTAGAAAATTAAAAACATAGGTTAAAAAAATAAACATAGCCTTTCATCAGTGAACGGATGATCTGAGCAGTAAAGAGAGATGAATGAGTTTTTCTAAAGCCCCCAAAGCTAAGCAAAAACCCCAACATCATTGATATGACAAGGACTTTTTTTTTCTTTCACAATTAAATTCTCAAATCTGATTTGTCACAGTTTTTTGAAATATGTAATGCCAAAAACACTCCTCTCCTTTTGGGTTTTTCCTTGCTCAAAGTAACCATATAAATATAATGATGGCCAGACATAATTTTGAGACATTTCATTGATTAGAAACCATTAAAATCAGACTACCAGTACATTACTAAGTTCCAGAAGTTGGTATTTCCAAACAATTACTTATTTGTTTTCTGGAACCAGTAAATCTGCTGGTTCATTAAGATGTAGTGACCACAGAGAAAGATATTTAAATATCTACTCCAGCATTCGCCAAAGAGAAGTATTCTTTTTTCAACTGTTTTCTTTTTTGCTCCTAATGTGGTAAAGTTAAATGCTGGGAAATGGTTTACTAAAGGGAAGCTTAGCCACAGATGTTTGTAATTCCAACTTAAGTTTCCCATCAAAGTCTTAATGAAATTCAGCTGCCAGCAGCTCCGTTCTGAATCTGAGTCTTTATCATGAGAAACTTGGGGGAAAACAGCATTCCGAGGCTGAATGGTAGTGGGAAAATGTCCATGTTCAAACCCAAATCCTCTGCATAAAGAAAAAAAAATACATAAAGGAACAAATTTTGTTTTCAAAAAAGAGGAGGAAGGAGTGGTCAGACATATTTTGAGTAATATGCTATTTGATCCTCTTTTCACTTCCAGGACTTTCTTTGTGTGTTGTGTTTTGGAAGAAGCTAAAGATCTAGTGTTTACCTTAACTGGAGTGGAATACCTACATTTATGGTTCCATGAGAACTGATGAGTTGGAGAGATCCCATACCACCAACAGCTGCATGAGCACAAGTCTCTTGCAGACCAGAGTAGGAATCCACACTGTATACTCCAGCTGAAAGGACCCTTGTGTGCAGTGTAGACTTCGTGCATTTGTGTTTATTTTGAAATCATGCCCTCCATTAGTTGAAGTGGCGTGATTACTTTAAAGAAAGTTAGGGAGTCTAGAGATCAGAGATGTCTTTACTAAAAGTGGCCTCAGAGGTGACTGGTACATGCAGTAATGTTGTCTGTTTACACAGTGAATTGCAACGTGTCCTACTGCACACCACATAGCTCTGTAAAGCCAAAGCTTGGCCCAAAGGAATGTGTAATAGAGAGACACCAGCAGAAGGCAAGAGAAATGTCCAATGAGCCTCATACCGTGGGATACTAGGGCTGTGGGACCGCCTAGCATGACAAGAGCCAGAGCATACATTTGGGAGCCCGGGCTTAAAACTGTGGCTGGACTTTTCTGCCATAATAGAGTTATTCCACAATGCCTTTCAAGCTTCAAGCTTTAAGGCCACACAGAGTGTGTTTCCCCCTTAAGGAACAACGATAGGATTTGACAAGCTCAGAGTGCCCTAAATGTAACCTCTCTTCCTGCTGATATGCCATGAGTCCCAAGAACAGCGGAGTGATTCTATCATCTGTGATTCTGCCAATCCCCTGGTCACAGGTGAGGTGCCAAATGCGTGTTATTTGGAGACTGAACAGAATCTGAATGCCTGGAGATGGGCCAGTGTTTGCGGTGCGTGAATAATTGGCGTATTCTGTATTGTTCCCTTGGAATTGTTGTCTCTCATGATCAATGCCAGCAGACACCCTGCAATTCTATCTCTAAGAGATAAGCCCCGAAGCCCCTATTGAAGCCCAGAATTCAACATAAGGGGGCCTGTGTGAATGCAGAGACAGTGGGTGGTTATTATTGGTTGGATAACTCTGTTACACCTTGCAGTGAAAACCATAAAATTCAAAGGGATCATAGAACATTAGATCTAGAAGGAGAGTTTAGAGATTCAACCTTCTCATTTTGTAGATAAGGAAACTGAGTCTCAGGCGGGAGGCAGTTGGGGACACAAAGGTCATTCATTAGCAGCAGTGGTGGGAACTCTGTCTCTGACTTCTAGCCTTATACTCTTCCAAACTGTTTCAATAGACTTAAATAGATATAGATAGATATATATAGAGATATAGATATAGAGATAGAGATAGAGATAGATATAGATATATAGATGCATCTTATAAGATATATACATCTATGTATATATAAATATCTTTAAGAGAAAAATTGTTTGCTTCTAATATACTACTATTCACTTTACTTTCTATGGTTTCTATTTATGAGAGAAATGGTCTATAGGAGAATCTCATGGAATTCAGGGTAGTGGGATAAGTCCTGGAATGTGAGTCTGGAACCTATTCTGCTTCTTGGCTGTGCCACTAACAACCAGTGTTGTTAACAACTCACCTTTACCAGTTAAAGGAACCTGGGCAAGTCCCTTCACCTCTTGGGTCCTCAACTTCTACAGTTTAAAAAGAATAAAACAGAATAAGCGAACAAAAGCAAGGTTATTTCTAACAACAAAGTTCTAGAATTATCTCATAAATAGATCAAAATTAATGCTAGTTGAAAGGAAGCTGGCTTTAGGAAGAGAATCACTCAGAGTCCCAATTGCTGCCCTAGTTAGAACCCCAAGCCCAAGGAGTCTAGAGCCTGAGGGAAATGCAGGGTCCTGATTGGGAGTGGGGAGGCTTTGGTGGGTCTTTCCCCTGCTTCCTAACAACTCCAGGTGTGGGTTTTAGGGTGCTGCAGGACAGAACACCGGCCCAGCCACTGTCATGAGCATTTCCAAGGTGGCGTTCCAAGATCTGATGGATGCCAGTGGTTCCCCATCTAAGTCCCACACCTAGGTTCCTGCTGCTGCCACTTGCCCTATCCAGATCCTTTGGGATGATCCTAAACTGAAACTCTACACAGAGACAGAGGAAGAATGGCATTGGAAGAAGTGAGGAACATGGAGAACTACTGAGGGGAGGCCTATGCCCTTGCATCTCATAGCAGTTAAGGGACACGTGACTAGGTCCAGAGAGGAGAATGTATTTTCACTCAGTGCAAAAGGAAGGGAAAGTCGGTGACGGACTATTGACTCATATAAACATCAGCTGAAATCACTGCATTGCTGTGTGTATGGTAGAGCTCTCAACCGAGGCTGCGCGATGAGGTAAAGAGGAATCCTAACTTGATGACTTGCTCTAGGCCAGGCATACATGATCTTTGGAAGCAAATATTTTCAAGGACCTTTCTGAAGTTCAGTTGCACCCCAGAATCAGAACCTGCATTATCACCACAACCCCAGGTTGTTCATATGCACGTTAGAGTAGGAGATGTGAGCTTCTCAAAGGAAGCTGGGCTTGAATTTTAATGGACTTAGAGGAAATTGAGAATCCAGAAAGGGAAGCTTTTCTTATGTAATTATAGGGAGGCCTAAAACAGAAACCCAGATCAGGGCTGTGTCAGGCGTGGGAGAGGGCTCACAGGCCCACACAGGTAGCCCCTGGCCTGAAGTACTGCCCTATAGAATAAAAAACAAGTTCAAAGCAAATGGCTGCTTCAGGGAACGTGGAGAATCTAAAACTGTGGCCCACACACCATAGGTGCTCCGGAAGGGGTTTTATGAAATGATAGGGAAGGCTGCCTACTTCCTGGCACCCTTAGCCTAGAAACAGGACCCCTGGAGACTCTCTGTCCTTGAGGGAAAGGAAGGGGAGGCAGGGGAAGAATTTACTTGTGGCATCTGCTAGAAAATAGGGTGTTGCTCAAACTCTTCAGGAAATAGTGGAACTATAATGTTTCCTTTGCTAATAAAGGGAGCTTTCTAATTCAGGATAGTGGGTCTTCAGGGAGTGAGAAGTGTGGTCTTTGTCCTAGATTAGAAAGATGCTGTTCAGAGACACAGAAGAGCTATTTCCACAAAATGGAAACTGCCAAGGCTAATGCTCCAACTGGTCCTTTTCTGCAGGGATTGAGGTCTGCAGGGAAGGGCTCTTGAGTCGGGCTCTGTGCCTTTCCTGTATCAGAGGAGGCATTTGCCTCCTCCTGGCAGACTCCAGATCTCCTTAATGCAGCCTCAGCCCTGAGGGGGCAGTTTTATAACAACTTTGAACCACTTCAAGATAGCCAGCTGGCTGATTTCAAAGATCCTTTTTAGCTTTAACTCTTAAGCATTTGATTAGCACTTGGTGTGTCCTAGGCATTGTTGGAGGCATTTTATGTGTATTTTTTTTAAGATTTTTTATTATTTATTTGACAGAGAGAAACACAGCCAGAGAGGGAACACAAGCAGGGGGAGTGAGAGAGGGAGAAGCAGGCTTCCCGCCGAGCAGGAAGTCCACTGCGGGACTCGATCCGGGGTCTCGGGATCATGACCTGAGCCAAAGGCAGTCGCTTAACCAACTGGGCCATCCAGGCGCCCCCATTTTATGTGTATTATTAATTCATTTATTCTTCATAACATAAGAAGGCATTACCACTGGTACCATTTGACACACAAGGAAACTGAGTCACATAGAAGATGAGTAACTTATTCAAGATCACAGCTTAGAATCTGATTCCAAGCTCATCATCTTTGTCCTGTAACGACCCTCTAACATCTTTGTTTCTAAATCTCAGTGCCTGAGTAGTTCAACTAAGAAGGATCTTCAGTATCATCCAGGAATGCCAGAGAGATCTCAGTACAAGTCTATAAAGAATATTTAAATTACTGGTATATCTATATTTTGGCTTTTTTTTTTTTTTTTTTAGTTAGAGAGTAAACTGACATCATCACCTCAGTAACAATGAGAGGTTCTTCTTTGAACATAATAGGAATAAAAATTGACATAATTTCTGAATATGTATATTTTCATGTTTCTCCAGCTATGTGAAGCATTAACCATTTCAGTGGGATCCTGAGTTTACCTTGCAGATCTGCAACTAAAAAGAACTTGATAGAAGGATAAGGCAAGAAACCTAAATGTGGTAAAAGCAGGACCTTGGAGGAAATGATTAGATGAAGTATGTCAATGATAGGAAAACCAAGTGAAGGTTTAGTAACAGTTTACCTTTTAAAACTTTTCTTTCTAAATGGTGATGTTAAAAAGGAGCTTAGCAACAGAAAGGATTCAAGTCAGACCTAAAAGAAACATAGGCTATTAACTCCTTTTCTAGAAAACAACATGTCTGGAAAAAGGGAGTTATTCATTCAGCACAAAATGATTAAGAACCAAGTGCTGAGAAGAGCCATCAAGCCACTGAGGGTCACTCTGAAACAGACACAGGTGGTCTCTGCCCTCCTGGACTGGGAGAAGAGCTGTACTAGTAGTCATGGAGAGTGCATTGTCACCCTGGGAAAAGGGAATGTATGACACTAGTGGCCCCCCCAAATTTTCATGCTCAAGAATGTCTACTATTTCCCCTATTCCTCTGGCCTCATATTTTGAAATAGGTTGCCTATTGTATTAGTATTCTAGGGCTCCCATAACAAAACAGCACAGACTGAGAGGTTTACATAACAAAAATTTATTTTCTCACAGTTCTGAAGGCTAGAAGCCCAAGATCAAGAGGCCATCAGTATTAGTTTATGGTGACTCCTCTCTTTCTAGCTCATCAACGGCCATCTTCTCTCTGGGGCCGCACCTGCTCTTTATTCTGTGCATGTGCAGAGAGAGAGCGAGCTCTCTAGGATGTCTTCCTCTTGCTTAAAGACACAAGTCTGTCAGGCTTTACCCTTACAACATTAGTTAACCTTTATTACCTCCTTATGGGCCCTATCTCCACTTAGAGTCACCTTGGGTATTAGAGCATCAACATAGGACTTCGTGGGAGACATAATTGAGTCCATAGCACCTTCCAAGTGAACTGTGTTAAGCAATAACTCATTTTTAATGGGACAAATTAAAAACTGCAAAAGAGAGCCTCTGATAAAAATAAAATGATCAGTGTTATCACATTATATTACCTTCAGCCAAAAGCATAAAGAAACATAAAAATTTCACATTTCATGTTAGTTGTACATGTCTTATGAATGCATCACAACTAATTTTAAGTAGATATTTTGAAATATGGAAATAGTATGTCAGGCTCTATTTTGCCATCCTGTATGTCTTAGGTGTCCGGGGACATTTGACTGATCAGCATCAATATCTTGACTCTCTTATTTTTAAAAAAGTTCCTGCTACTTCAGTGAGTGCCACATATGCTACAAAGACAAATAAAACACAGTCAAAGAGATGAAACAAGTACACCAGCAAAACTGATATGTTACAAAAACTCTTGAAGGTCATGGAAGAAAGACTCATTCCTGGTGGGACGCTCACAGGTGACATCATGGGAGAGCTAGCCTTTGAGTTAAATCTTAAAATTGAGGAAAACTCAAGCTGAGGGGACAGGATGAGTAAAGACAAAAGACATGGGTTTCTTCTAGAAAGAGACAGAATCTCAGCTGATAGGACTACACAAGAAGGAGCAATTGAAGATTTCAGAGTAGAAAAGAAAATCCATGCAAGTTGTGCTTCTAGATCAACATTAATCTGGAAACAGGCTGTTGGATACATGGGACAGGAGGCAGAAGAGTGTCTGGAATCAGAGTCACCTGTGACAGGCATCGGTAGTTATCCAGGAGAGAGTGAGAAGGGTCTGGATTTGAATGGCGGCTGTAGTCTGGAAAGGAAGAAGAGGTGCTGGGGTCATTGCAGAGATTCTATCAAGATGAGGGTTTGTTTGCTTATGTTTGGAGAGCAAGGGTGAGAGAGAAGTCAGAGGTGTTGCTGACATCTATAGAAATGCATTACATCAAGGGAAGAAAATCTCTGTGGAAACGTTTTAACATAACACCTACTACCTCAGTGATTTTCAAGCTGAGGCTTTACCAAAATGCCTTGGGTATAATTTGGGGTGAGGAAGTTGGGCCTTTGCTTCCTTCAGCCAGAGCATCTTCTTTTTTTTACTCTGTCTTATAGATGAATTCCACATGATACTTCACTGGGGACAAAAAGGAGATCGCTACTCTAATGTGTTTGAGAATCAGTTGGCTGGGGGTTCCCACATGGATATTCCAAATCGTGACAGTTCACAAAATGTTACCCCAAATCTTGTTCTCATCCATGTCTCCGAGGAAGTTGCCCCACGGTGCACATTCCTGCCTCGGGCCCAGCCAGCCTGCTGCTTGCACAGAGCCCCTGATAAGCTGAGCTCCTCTGAAGCATCACAGAACTAGAGCTCAAAATCTCCAAACAATTGCTGTGACTCCTCTGAGAGTTATTCTTAAGCTTCCTGTTCCTTGTCTGAAGATATTTTTGGCCCTTTCCTAGGAAACAAGGAAATTCCACTGTTGTCTCGGTTATTACCTGGGGGTACTGAGGACAACAAACAAAAGAGTTTTGAAAGAGGATACAGTAGTAGTGAGTAGACCAGCTAACCGGTATCTTTTGATCCTCATAGGAATGGTCAGATGTTTGCTTGGTTGCTTTTTTTTTTTCCTAAGCCAATTATTCCATCACCGTAAACATAAGCCAATTATTCCATCACCGTAAACATCATCTTCCAAACTACAGTTTCTAACCTACACTCTGAGCTAAAAAAGATAGTTCTACCTAGTCTTACTCTTCCCTCCCTCCACAGAGTATTGGACTGATCTGTGGTCCTTTGTCTCCAAAGGTCAAAATGCCTCCACATGAATGTTATGTTTATGAAAAGGGAGAAAAATAAATATTAAAAACTGTGCTTTATCTTTACTTTCTCACTTGACTAAAAATAGTGACACCTTAAGAATTTCAGTGTTTTGAAGGCAAACTTCAGGCTGTTTTATTTTCTTTGTGACGTATATGTAGAATATGGATGGAGAATTATCTTCCAATGAGTTAGGAAAGCTCTTTCTATCTCTCATCCCATAGCTTGAAGAGTCGGCTTTTAAAAAACTACTGATAGGGTGCCTGGGTGGCTCAGTCGGTTAGGCCACTGCCTTCAGCTCAGGTCATGATCCTGGGGTCCTGGGATCGAGTCCCACATTAGGCTTCTTGCTGAGCCTGCTTCTCCCCTTCCTGCCATTCTCCATGTTTGTGCTTGCTCTCTCTCTCTCTCTCTCTCTCTCTCTCTCTCTCTCTGTCAAATAAATAAATAAATAATCTTAAAGAATAAATAAAAATAAAGATCTATTGATATTAGGTGCATCTGGCTAGTTCAGTCAGAGGAGTGTGAGACTCTTGATCTTGGGGTCATGAGTTCAAATCTCACATTGGGTGTAGACAATACTAAGAAAAAATATAAACTTAAAAAAAAAGGCTATTGATATTAGATAGATGTTATTCACAACTGCCAAATATTGGAATTTCCAGAGACTACTAACTCAACTGAAAAATAATGCTAATAATTACAAAGCTTCCATGGTTTCCAAAGTGTATTCCTACATGTTTCCACCTTTATTCCTGCAGCCGTGTTACAAACCAGGCAGTCCGGGGGTTACTGATCTAATTTATGGAAACACAGAAATGTCAAACGATTTTTCCAAAGTCTCATAGCATGTAACTTTATTGAGACCACAGGAAATTTTTATACAATTATAGACTGTTGAGATAGGAAGAACCTAGGAATCCTTGTGCCACTAATATCATTGAAAGAGAAGAAAACTGGAGCCAAAAGTTTAGTCACTTCCTCAAGGTCCCACAGCAGGTTTCTAGAACTGGGGCCAGGACCAAGTTCCCTGACTCTTGGAGCAGTCCTCCTGCCCTGCACCACAGCGTGGATGCCATCACCAGAACAAAGAAGAGGGATGAGGAACACCCGGCAACCTGTGTGTTGGGACATGAAAGAAGCTGGGTCAGACAAAAGCATATCCATGTTTACTTTCTTTTTATGTCTTTCGCCACCACATATGCCTTACTCTTGAGTAATTTAAGTACTAAAATATTAGAAGTTCTCTTAGGCTTTTGATCACGATACTTATCCCAATTTTGAATTTAATTTATAACCCTATCCTTCATACCTCTTCTTTCATTTCAGAGATTTTTGCATTAACCCCATAGGGCTATTGTCCCCTTAAATTATGCTGTTAACACCTGTACTTGGAAAGAAGGTTTTAAGTGCAAGAAGATTTCAGAATTTCTAGCTAGAATTTTCTGATGGTCATAAAAAATAAACAGCACATCCTGTATCTTAACAGGAAGAAAGAAAGAAAGAGGTCTATTCCAAAAATGAACAATGACCCTTTTGTTTCAAAACAATCGAAGAGCTTATTTTAAACATTCCCAGACCACAGCATGTCTGCCATTCCCCCTGCAACACAATCATCATTTAGGTTTTCTCATGACTTTAAAAAATTCCCCTGTCATGAAACAAAACAATAGTAACATGAGAAATTAACAAGGAAAATGAAATGTGGGAGAGCACTAAAGTGCTCTACTCCAGCAGTCACACATACATATACACACACCTCAACTGGGACCTTCCCAGCAGACTTTGGAACAGTTAAGAGTTTCAGTCTCCTCACTTCATTAATACCTTTCTCAAATAAAATCTGCGATGCCCAGAGGGACTGCAGTTGGTGAAAACCAGGGACTGTCCCATCTGCTCCAATGTGCCCTAACTCTAACAATGAGTCCTTTTAGGCATACTTCAGGGAGTTGGGGCAGCACCTGTGGTTGGCAAAATAGGAGGGTTACAGGAGACAGGACAGTTCATAACTACTGCCCACTCAGTAGTCTGTTTTCCAAATGGTAGATGCCCTCACTCCTGTCCTCTCCCTTGGTCTTTGATGTGAGGAGGCTCCTCAGCATGGTGAGAGTGACACTGTATTTAAGGTGACACAAATATCTTGTAAGGTTAAAGTAATAATCTTCATGGGGAAAGTACAATGTTCTTTGTAGAGTGTTTAAAATCTCTTGGTTTTATTGAAGGGCTGGATTCTTCCTACCCTCAAAAAGTATTTGTGATGATTTTGGCAGATGAAGCACATTTTTCCTGTGACCTGTGTTTTTGGACCTGTAATATATCAAAATGTTCAGTGAAAATAAGCATTTAGTGGGTTTTTTTTTTTTTCCTGTAGAACATCTTTTCATCTGCTCTTCCATTTTAATTATTTTGAAAGCTAACAAGTCTGGGATGCTTTTTTTAGTTTTAAGACATTATATCTTCATCTCAGATGATCTAAACTGTGTTTTGATTTTCCTTTGATTACAATCTCTCTCTCTCTCTTTTTAATCTGCTAACATAAGCTCATATTCAACTAGAAAATTTGCTTTCTCCTCAAGTTCATGAGTCAGCATAGATTTCCTTTAAGCATAGTTCAAATCATCTAAGAAATTCACAGACTTCAAAAAGGAAAAAAAAAAAAAAAACACCCTGAAATAATAGTTGAGGCCTTAAATGAGGATAATTTTCTGTTCTATTCCAGCTGCTCAGAGACCAGGCTATTGACAATAGAGTATTGAACAAGTGCACCAGGTTCTTACTTTAATTCTTGATAGGTTCTAAGTAAGTTAAATCAACCTTATAGCTATTCAGAGGGCCAGAAAACCAGTTGTTTCTACCATCATTCTTCTGCTTATCTCACTTTGTGCAAATTTCACTAGATAGCAGAGGTGAGCGGTAAGAATTCCTGAGGCTTTTAGGCATACTTAACGCTTACTTCATAGTTTAGGGGATGCTTCCAATATTATCTATGATGTTTGGAGAGAGAGAGAACTGTCTTTGTGAGAGTATAGTGTAAGCAAGAAGGCTGCCGAAGATGTCACTTGAGTTTAATTGTAATATTAAACTTATCTTTCCAAAGAAAGTCCCAGAAAATAGAAAAATAGTAGGCCCATCTGGTGCCCCTCATTGAGGCAGATTACCAGGAATAAAAGATGTCCACTTTGAGCAATAAGACAAGAGAAGGCACAAAAGTTTGAGCCTCTACATCTTATGGGGAATGATTAAAAAATGCCCGATGCTTTCCAGACTTTCAGCTTTAGCTTCCTCGTCCTTCAAAACAAAACAAAATAAAACAAAACCCAACTCAACACAACAGTCACCTCTGAAGAATCATCCTTGATGTACGTTCCCCCACTCCCATGTTAAAAGTTATCTCTCCTGGGGCGCCTGGGTGGCTCAGTGAGTTAAGCCTCTGCCTTCAGCTCAGGTCATGATCTCAGGGTCCCAGGATCGAGTCCCACACAGGGCTCTTTGTTCAGCGGGGAGCCTGATTCCCGCTCTTTCTCTGCCTGCCTCTCTGCCTATTTGTGATCTCTCTGTCAGATAAATAAATAAAATCTTTTTAAAAAGTTACCTCTTCTTCTTCATGCTCTCAGCATCTCTCCATACCTCTCCTCTTACATTATGATTCTACCCTACCCTCTGGTAAGATATATGTGCCCCCATTAAATCCTTGGAGGCCAGCAGTGTCTGCAATTCATCTTCTGATTCCCCAAATTGCCCAGCCAAAGGCCTTCAGTATGAAGGACTAAAAAATAATTTTAAAAAAATATGCATTCCTCACTTACTCTTAAATGCCTACTTTGTCCCAGGTGAAGAGTGGTACATGAAACAAAAAGACAGAATGAATAAATAACTGTACCAAATGCTGAAAACCAAAACAGTGCTGAGACTTTCGTTTGTGCTATGTGTACCTCCTGACATAATTCAGTCTATAATCCTGAAGGTCAAATCGGCATTCAACTTGACATCAATAGTGAATCATGGCGTCCCCAGGCTGTTCATTTCAGGAGCTCTGAGCTGTGGGTGAGAATGCCTTTTAAGCTAAAAGCTTTGTCTTTCCCACTGTATATGGAAAAATTGACTATGTGGTTTCATAGAGAAGGTCTAGCAAAGAAATGTTTATTTTGGAACAAGCCCCATCTCTAAATCTGGGCTTGTTGCTGAATGGTATTTTGTTTCCTTGGATCAGGGAAGGGGTCTGGAAACATCTGTAACTAAAGTATTGTTTTAAAATCAGCACAATTTTTCCCCCGCAAATGATAGATAATAGAATTACTTTAAATCAAACACACTCAATCTCCCCCCTCTATTTCCTTTCGTTAGCATGTTTTATTTTACTGTCATTAGTACAGCTGTGCACGGAATAGAGTTGTAGCATCCGAGACATCACCTCCTTCTTTCAGTCATTTTCTTTTCATTTTACTTTGCATTCTTTATCTTCACTTTTATAACTATGCTTGAACAACATAGCTCTCAGGATTATGGTAGTTATTTGGGGTCAACTTTTAAATGCTACAGAGCATATCAGATTGTAAAGTGACTCTGAAACTATCCTCAAAATTTTTACTGAAAAGAAATGTGCAGATTATTTGTGCCATTTATAAATGTAAATGAATGAAGTAAAGTTTTAAATTAGGCAGTATCTTACCAAATTACAAAATAAAATGTTTAGGGGAGGGAAGTTGGGAACAAATCCCCAAATAACATGAAACAATCCCAAATAACATGAAAAGAATGGAAATTCTATACCAATTTTGAATATCATTCTAAAAAGAATTAAAGCAATTTAATGATATTATAATTAAAGTTTTGTTAGTACAGATTTACTGTTTATTGGAAAATTTTTTGTTTTGTTTTGTTTTCTTTTTGAATTAACTCCCCACATTATGGAGCTAAATGTTTACTATGTTCTAAATGTTCCTTTCCCATGCTTTCTATAAGCACTTGGAGTTTGATATATTTGTTTATTTATGAACTGTTAGAAAATGGCCCTGTTGTCAGAGTCCCTGAATAGAATTCGATCTTGCCGCAAAGATTCATTCTTCTGAGAATTTTAGGTGATTGGCACATAGCAGAGATGTAAAATGTTTGTTTAATGAACTCTACCGTTCACATCTTACAATTTACAAATAAGAACACTTGGGGGTAGGGTCTCATTGTCCTTCCTCTCTTAAATTTGTTTTATAAAATATATCGATGGCAGTGTGTAGGTTCAACAAACATTCCTAAATTTTGAGCCCATCCCAGGCCCTCTGTGGGATTTAGCCTCCTTCAGTGTTGAAGGACAAAGGTGTCGGTTTCATGGCCCCATCAAAATTATACTGATGGTCTTTTATTGGCACAATTTATGGGTCATAGTCTTCCTGCTGGTTGGGGCCAGACGTGTCAAGCTGCCATACATTCTGCCTAACCAGACATCTGCTTCTGATTCATAAGGGAAACACCTGCACACATGTTGATGTATATAACACAAAGGGGCATCCTTTCCCAAGGCCCATTGTCAGATCCCTCAAATGGAACAAGAGAGGTGTCAAGGACACAGCTGGAGGTCACAGGACCTGCTTCTAACAAGGGTTGACTTCTCTAACAAGTAATCTACACTATTTACCTCGCAGTCCATTTCTATCTGCACTACATGGAAACTGTTAAAAATTGAAACGTCAGCTACAAATTACTAATTTTTAACTAATACTATTTGCCATATGCCAAATCAGGTAATTACAGAGGACTGACAGGTGATGTTTCCTATCCTGATTGCACGCCACACACAAGGCAACCCTGAAAAAGGCTTAAAAGTGTCCTCTCCCATCACCTACTCCCACTTCTCTGCCCCACCCCACCCCCACCCCTTCCCCACCCTGCCCGGCGAGTGGTATTCAGACGTTTTGATGACATTGGCATTCACCTATGAAACAAGAAGCTGGTACTAGTGGAACGACTTCAGTGAGATTCTTGACAAATCTGGTAACCATGAGCACAGTCCATTTTTATCCCAAGATAGACCTGTGAAAGGCAGAGGAAGATAGTGTGGGCCTGTCCACAGCCCCAGAAGAGATGTGAGCTTCCACAATACCCCCGCAATTCTCAACATCATTTTCTTCATCATCATCAATAAGTGTGGTTTAGCGGAAGGAGCATTGACACACTCTAGGCAAACAACTGCTGATAATTCCCTTATTTCTCTAGGGCTCAGTTTTCCCACACTTAAAATGAGGGGCAAAACAAGGTAATCACTAAGATCCTCACCAGCTCTTGAGTCCTGTGATTCTGTAACACCAACAGACGTTCAGTACATGTGTGTTAAGCCCTACTATGCAAGACACTGAGGATACACTGACAAATCAGACAAATCTAGTTTCTGTTCTTGGGGAGCTCAGTCTTCTGGAGAGGAAAGACAGTGAACCGGTAACTTTGGTTGTCCTTGCTGAGCTGCGGGCCATAAAGAAAAAGTGATGGCCCCCAGCGGAGCCACCAGTTAAAACAGACCATGGGGGCACAGACATGTCCAAAAGGAAAGGAGGAAACCAGTAACTGTTGAACCCCTTGCATGCCCTCCGTTGGACTCTAAAGGCACAGTATGAGTTACTCCTCACAGCTACTCTAGGACATAATACTGTTCCTTTTTCAGAACGGGAAACTGAGACCTTGCATTAAATAGCCCAGGTGGTCAAACCAAAACGGGAATCCAGGTGTTCTCACACTTTCCGCTCCTCTAGTTGTCTCCAGAGGCCGTGACTATAGGGAATCATGGTTGCTGTGAGGAGTAAATGGTAGTGTATCACATCAGGGCACATGGGAGATCAGTGAGGTCTAGAAGCTGGCAGTATCCTACGTACGTACAAGCGTATTTGGAGAAAAAACTGATGCACTCACTCAACAAATACTTCCCTAATGGCTGCCAGATGCAGAGTTCACAAATGAATACACATGTGTGGATTTCTACAAATGCCAAGGAATAGATTTTCATCATGTTCTGACAAATAAGGGTGCAAAATCTAAAGAAAAATTACCTAAAGCTACATATCTGGTATGTAGAGAGAGGAAGAGAATGTGTAAGCTATTCGAAGAATAAGAAAGAAAAGAGGATACATTTGAGGGAACTTGCCCCTGCCTATGAAATGTTCTTCATTTCCTCATTGAACAATTGATTCACTGCAATTATATTGAGAATCCTATCAAAATTAATTACTTCAAAAATATCCTACCCTTGAACATAAACTCTTACCTATTTGGATTTCCTGGAAATATGCTCCATTGACTGAGCTGGGGGAAATGTCACTTTTTCCAGATTTTTATAAATTATGATAGAAGGGGTCCAAATATGTGAAGTGCAGTCTGTCTTTAGATAGTGCAGTTTCAAACCCCAGATGGATAGATTTCAATTTGTTAGCTCTTTCCAGTCTGTTACTAGCTATTCCAAAAATATATCTTGTAAAAGGTGTTTGTATCCATGCTTTTTCCTGTCATGGCCCCCAGTGGGATTTCTTAAAACTCTGTTGTCACTGCCACATTAATATTTAGAATAATTATAAGCTAAAAAGATCTTTCCCTTTCAACAAAGAATAGTTCTCTCCTAAGAGCTGATTAATTTTTTTTAAAAAGTAAAAAATAAAAAAAGAAAGAAAGAAAGAAAGAGAGAGAGAAAGAAAGAAAGAAAGAAGGAAAGAAAGAAAGAAAAGAAAAAAAAATTGAGTTCAATTGGAGGAGATAATCCTTGTTACCATAGTTTTGCCTGTTCTCAGAGGCGATGGCTAAGGAAGGCTGAGGAACAGGGCTATCTAGGAAGGAGATACACGGCTCCCCACCAACGAAGATAGCAGGGAGCGGGTCATGAGGCAGGTGTGATTAAAAAGCAACTGGATATAAATAATCCTAAACTTCTGGTCTAATTTTAACTCGGTTCACAGAGCCACAGTAATTTCTAATATCACATTTAATAATTTTCTAACAAAAGCTGAGTTTCCTTCTGTTTCAGAGTTTTAAAACCATTCTAATTGGTCAATTAACATTTTTTGAATGAGCCTTCAAAGATTCAGTAAAAACAACTTGGATATTTGAAAAAGGCCTTCGCCTGGGATGGGCTGAAAAAGAAAGTCAACCAGATGTCATTCCACACATCTGCTGGACCATTAAATGGTCCCCAGATAAAAAGCTGGCAGGTCAGTTCTTTCCTCCCGCTGCTTGATTGCCTTCTCCTGCCACACTCCTGGGGGCTTCACTCTGCCTTCGGGGGCCGAGCCTTGCAGAGCCTTGCAGAGCCTTGCAGACTGCAATACTCATGTTCCCTTGCTGAACCAGAAAATGGGAGCAGGGACAGGTAGGGTAGTTCTGCCCTGTTCCCTCTCTGCCTTAGGCACTGCCTCCGGGCAGAAGCAGTGTCCCCCACAAGATGTTGGCTTTCATGGGACCTATCCACAGCTCTGGCTCCCACCTAGGTTAATGTAACAACTCTTTTTGACTACTTGGCCCTAGAGGTGGTAGATTTGTGTTCCCATTGCTTCTACATTCCTTGTGACTTAACTTCCCCACACTTCATTTGAAGCCCTAAAGTAAATTCTGTTTCCTGCTGGGCCCCTGACTGACTGACTGACTATATCAAAGGACAGGCTCTCTTTTGAAATTTTTTCTAGTGGGGGAACACTTTCCAAAAGCATCTCCTGCATTAGCTGTTTTAATTCACAAACTATTTGACTTTCATGTAAGGCAATAATGAAGAAGAGATTATACCAAAAAAATTTAGCAAACTCTGAGAACATGATCTTAAATTTCACAATTCCACTTCATTTGGTTTGAGTCATTGCTCAATCTTTCCCTTTTCCCCTTTCCAACTCCAAGCCAGTTGGAGAGACTGAACTTCAACCTCAGCATGTGAGTCATTCAGCCACGTTCTGCCCATCTAAAGCCAGAGGTGATGGGACTCCCACTTATTAGCTGTCTTGGTTCCTAAGGAGACAGGGTTCTTTGAATTTGGACCCCAGCTATCCTCTTTTAGAACAGAAAAGGAACCTTTAATTCCTCTTACTTAAATTTTAAAATTTAGTTTCTCAGTCATTGGAAAATGGGAGTATTGAACACTATTCTGAGAATTTACCTCTCCTTTAAATTAGTACATCCCAACTAGAAGAAATAAGCCCTCAAAAAGTACTTTAGATTGCCCAGGTAGCATAGGACATGTGAATTTACTGCTGGAATAAATTAGTTAGTGGAAATCAAATTAAGTAGTCTTTTCTTTTTTTAAGATTTTATTTATTTATTTAACAGAGAGAAACACAGTGAGAGAGGGAACACAAACAGGGCAAGTGAGAGAGGGAGAAGCAGGCTTCCCGCCAAGCGGGGAGCCCGATGTGGGGCTTAATTCCCAGACCCTGGAATCATGACCTGAGCCGAAGGCAGAAGCTCAATGACTGAGCCACCCAGGCATCCCAAATTAAGTAATCTTTTAAACATTTTAGAATAACCTAAAAGCTGAAATATGCTTTAACTAAGACAGACATATAGACATGAGAAAGGCTTTCCCAAGGGATGACGTAGCTGCTAGCTGTAAGATGGAAAACAAAGGAAGAACAAATTAGGAGAGGAATGATCTTATGCTTATTGTTTTAACGCTGTATAATGACTACAGTACATAGCGAATAACAAGGAAGTTAGGGAAATTATACACAAGTCTCTGACTCTATTGTCAAGACCACATTAGTCACTTCCCAGAGATGATGTTTCAGAGACCTCACTAGGTCTAGACATGGAAATCCAATATCCAGCCAACCTAAGTGGGATCTTTTGTTTTCTTTCATTTTTTTCTTCCTTTCATTCTTTCATGAGCATTTGTGTTCCCTCCATAGAGTTTAAGAAATAAAATATTACATATATATTGCATATTACATCAATATTACATAAATTTTACATACATATTGCATATATATCTTATATATGTAATAAAATATTACATATATATAAGAAATAAAATATTACATATATATAGTTCCTCAATCCCATTCCCTTCTTTTTAAACAACCTGATTTCTTAGATCCCATTCATATCTTATATTTTTCTTTTTATGTGGGTGTCCTTATGTAACAAGCAGTATAATATTATTTTGCATGTTTCTAAATGTAGTATAAATGTAGTGCTTCTATTCTGCAGCTGGCTTTTTCCCCTCAATATTATATTTAAAAGATTCATTCATGATTGAAGATCTTTACTTGTGAGATTTGTCCAAATGCTCTCCAAAGTTTCTATTTGGTTCATTCTTTTCTTTACAGATTCAGATCTAATTTTTTTCAACTAACATATTTTCAAAATCTAGCTGCTATTTGCTAATGACTTTGATAGGTAATGAAGATCCAAAGATGAGCAAGCCACTATTCCTGTTCTCAAAGAGCTCACAGCAATTTCAGAGAGGCAGGAGTGCAAATTAAAGACTATAATAACATGTTCCATGTGCTCTAATGAGATATGTGCAGAGTGGCATGCAAACAAAGAGGAAAAGCATCTGAGTCTAGAGGAAAGGATTCATAAGTGATGGAGGGGAGGAAAATACCCCAATCCTCTTGTGCAAAGTCAAGGTGGTCAAAAGAATAGTGTATTTGGGAGAGGACAGAAATCCATAGTTTAAGTAGAGCAGGGGGAGCAGAGTTTAAGTTGACCGTAAAGGACAATTTCAGGTGAGATTAGGAAAAAGGAGCCTTGTACATCATGCTAAAGAATTTTATGTACTCATGTAGGCAATGAATGAAGAGCCACTGGGAGTTTTGAAGCAGACAAATAGTATTATATTCTTAAAAATAATTCTAGTAATAAAGAATGAACTGGAAGGGAGAAACTCTGGTGACCAAAAGAGTAGGGTGTATATAATTATAATAATCCAGGAAAGAAATGTCAAGAACCTAAACTAAATAGTGGTAGTGGGAACAAGGGGGAAGACTCATCTCAGTAAGCAATCTCAGAGGTAGAATATAAACTCTATGAGGTACATCATACAAAGGGTGGCCGAATGTGGAAACAGTCTAACCCAGGTGGAGGCAATGAGAAGCACTTTGTGTAGAGAGAATTTTAAAACAATAATAAAACTTGCTGAACCACAGTCTGCTTTTTATTATCCTCATGTGCCGGCATTTCCAAACAATGTCAATGAGAAAATTCTCCTCCCTTAAAAAAATCTTTCATTGTCTAAGTTCTACACAGTTGCTGTGGTTACTGTTGAGTTTAAATAATATAACAAATATGTCAGCTTCAAATTAGCACATTCCAATTACTTAACCTTTAATAAACATTGCATTCTACATAGAAATTATTTCAGGGAACTTCCAGTCCTACAGTCCCCTAGTACAGATGGAGGTATTAATTTAGAGAGTAAGTTTATAATAGTTGAGAATTGTGTAAGGCCCTTTCTGACTTGAGGCTCTAAGCTCTGTGGCACTCCATCTGTCTCCATTTAAGCCATGGATCTGAGATAAACAATGATAGCACAGTGGCCGTGAAAAGGAAGAGACAGAATTTGGATACTTAAATATTATTCTGTGTGCAAATCATTTTCTGATCTTTGCAGAGTTCATTCTTTTGGAAGCATTTCCAGAAATTACATTACTGCCAAATGCATTAATAAAATTGAAAAGTCTCAATCCATTACTTTTTCCTTTTATGTTCTATCATCTCTATCTAAGATATCACATAAGAAGAAAAATAGATTAGGGAGAGTATATAATAAGGTTACTGTGGCACACAGTCAACTCCATGAGCCTACAGAACTAGAGATGGACTTCTCTTACCGGCACTTGGAGACAAGAGCATGGCATAAAAGACTGAGATCAGGGATACATAGAGGGACTTGGGAGTCATGAGAATATAGATGGAGATGAAACTATGGGAGAGGTTGACATCACAGATCGCGTCTATAGAAAGAGCTATAAGGAGGGGATCCTGGTGAACTTCAACAGTGTGGAGGCAGCAGAGGAAGAGGAACAGCCCTCCCTTCCTCCACCCCCCAAAATACTGACAAAGATAAGAAGGAGAAAAACCTGAAGACAGACTTGTCTCAGAAACCATGAGAAGAGAGAGTTTCAAAGCCGGAATTTGAACCATGTTAAGTACTAAAACGAGAACAAGTAAAGCCACAAGACATCACCCAACAGCTCTTTCAGCTCTTCCCTGGGTCCTTTGACAGCTCTTCTGTGGCACAATGGAGACAGAAGCCAGGTGACAGGGTTGGCATGAAGAAAGCAGAACCAATGCAATCAAATTCTCTCTCACTTGTGAAGTTTGATTGAGCAAAAGAGGAGGAAAATGAAAGGGAGAGGTGTTCTTAGAATCTGAGCCCCAGGGAAGAAGTCACAGCTCATCCAACACAGGACCCAGGACCTAATTATGCTCTGCCTTCCCTTACCCCTGTGGGTGCAAATTGCTGGATGGTGTGTGACAGAAGGAAGCCAGGTGATGGCACAGTGTCAATTGTATGGGTCACAGAGCACAGAGAGAGGGCTAATCTCCTCTAATATGAGGAGTGCTATCTCCTCTGAGATAAGAAGAAGAAATTAGAATAAATCAAGATTAAGATGAGGGGCTCCTGGGTGACTCAGTGGTTAAGGGTCTGCTTTCAACTCAAGTCATTATCCCAGGGTCCTGGGATCTAGTCTCGCATCAACCTCCCTGCTCAGCAGGGAGTCTGTTTCTCTCTCTCTCTTTCTCACTCTCTCTCTCTCTCAAATAAATAAATAAAATCTTTTTAAAAGAAAAAGATTAACATGAATTTTGAGGAGAAGAAAAATAGATAGTATGAGATTTTCCACCGAATGACCTCTATAATCTCATTAAAATAGGAGGCAAGATTATCTCCTGAGAATAAATGGGTACAGTAGAGGTTTGGGATGTGCTTCTCCTTTCCTACTAATTCACAATAACATTTCTTCAGTGAAGAAATGAGAAAGAGCATGAGGAAAGAAAAACAGGACTGCCAGTGCCTTTGTGCTTTGCATCTTGAGCAATCCAGGGTAAGGGTAGCTCTTAAGGGACTGGGAGGACTTCATGACACAAGAGGCACATTTATTAGCAAAGGAAACTGATGGGACATCCCAACTAGTCAACTTGCCCAAGAAAGCACCACTGCCTTCCCCGGGCACACAGAGAGGAAACCACTGTAAGTTTAGAGACAATTAAGCCTCCGGATTCCTTATGAAAAGAAAAAACAATTTAGTCAGACATTTGCAACACTGTGGGGCCATTAAAGGATGATGACCAAATTGGAATGTCTATAAAAAGTACTTAACTCTGTGCCTGGTGCCGGTCAATAAATATTAGCTCTTATTATTCATAAAAACCCAGTGGAAGATAACAGAAATGTCTGTCATCTCACAACACTGATTCCTGCCAAGTGGTGAAGGAGTCATGTAAAAATCCCCCAAATGCCTATAACTCTGAAGTCATTTCTCTCTGCTTGTTCTTCTAGACTTTCTACACCACATCTCTTCCTTTCTTGGAAATATGTCCATGGTATTTGCCTCAGTAAATCAAATAAAACTGAGTCAGTTTCAAGATACAGTAAAAAAAGAAAAAAAAAAAATCCAGCCAAGGCTGTTGTGTAACCATAGCTTGGAAGGTGGGGAGTGAAAAGAACAAGTTACATGAGATGATGTGACAAGGACCCAGGGCAGAAATTCAGATGTTAGCAGATTTTTTTCAAGAAAATCAAAGGAAAAAAGATACCACTAATGCCCCATTAAGTGCAATCGCTACTACAAATGAGCAACTTACAAAATATTGAAAGTTCTTTTCAAAGAGACAAAGAAATTTTCATCACTATTAATGAACATAAACATTCCCAAATCCAACACTTGAAAAAGGAAATCTTTGTGGCTATAAGGCTCTCAACTTTCTCATTTGATCCTTTCAGTTACACAACTAAAGAGAGCCAAGGGTGGTAAATACATCATCACAGCTCAAGTCTATTGGTATCTCCAGTCTGAATAACACTTGATCGAATACTGGATTTACCAATAGTTATTTGAGATCTTTGGAGGGAACATAGATATCCCTGCCCAAGAGAAGGCTCAAAAGCACCGTAAAAAGTGTTGAGGAATAGCCACACTAATGCAACATAAATGCTGTGATAACTACCTTCTCCGTTCCAGAATTAAAGGACCTGGCTTAACTCTGGTCAAGACAACTCTGTGCTGCTCAGCGTTCCTCAGAACCTAAATCCTTGTCTCTAGTTCGCTGGGGATTACATTGAGAGCTGGAGTGTTCGGCATGCTGGCCAAGGCCTGGCAGACTCAGGTCCTAAGCCATAAGCACAACCATAGCTCCAAGAGCCAATGAGGAGAAACTCGCTCCACAATCTGTGTTTAGCGATGCCCTAGCTTTATGGTGCCAGTTAAAAGAAGAAATACCTTACAACTGGATAAACCTCTGAAGAATGTTGAAACCACTTTCCTAATCAAGCTATGGTGAAATCACTGTCAAAATCTAAAACTTAACTTCACCCTATTGAAATGTGGGGAATTTTAATTACAAAAGCAAGTGTTTAAAGAGACCCAAGGGAGGATACAGGAATGATTCTATCCAAATTCAAGTATAATCAATCAAGAAGTCAGTTTCGTGCTGTTACACATTGCAAAATGCCTTTAACTTATTTGGGCTCTCTGACATAGCTTTGTATATGAACAAACAGAATGTGTTAAGCCCTCCCTGAAAAAGTGTAGAGTCAAATATTACCAATAGCTTAATTCAGGACTGCTTTCCATCCCAGATACTTTATCTTTTATTTTTACAGACAAAAAAAATAAAAATGGACTGTGAGATGCCTACCATGTCATAAATTCATATGTTCTCAGAAGTCAATCCTCCCCAGCAAAAACTAAGTTGATATTTCTGAATACATTAAATTGAACCATTGTTCCTTATTAAAAGGACTCTGAATACTGATCCTTAGGTCTGCCCAAGTTTTAAGCAGATGGAAGCATTGTGCAAGACCCACACACTCAGAGTAAAGGAAAAAATTTTAGCTTTTAAGTGAGCATAATATTCAATCTTAAGGTGACTTTTATTATTCACTTTTAAAAAAATGGAATTCTCTAAAATCAAAATGAGAGCTAAAATCGTTGTTGCCTGGAAACAAGGAAAAAGTGGTTTCATTATATACATACAAATCCTAAGCAGAAAGAGAATTGGATGTGGGCTGTTAAATTTGAAGAATACTAATTTGGAATGTAGCAATGACTTTGGACACAAGCAAATGAATCCAGAGAGATTTTGGTTTGGTTTTTGTTTGGAGGGGGTTGTTTGTTTTTAATGCTTTCCACATCCATCCTCAGTAAATTAAGCAAAGCTGATGAATCAAAATTCTAGAAGTCTAATTCAGAAAGCAGAGTCTCTCGATATTTGTAAAATGTTGACAAATCCTTAGTTGAAGACACAAGGCACATTTCTACAGTGATTCCCTCGCCCTTGTGTAGTGTTTTGTTTTCCGTGGTTTCAACTACTTGAAGTTAACCTCCATCCAGATGACAAGGTCAATAGTAGCCTAACGCTGGGTCCCAATGTCTGCATCATTCACCTCACCACATCTCATCAAGCAGGCATTTTTCCATCTCACATCATCCAAAGGAAAATAGGTGAATACAGTACAATAAAATATTTTGAGAGAGAGAGATCACATCCACATAACTTTTATTACAGTATGTTGTTATAATTGTTCTATTTTATTATTAGTTATTGTGGTTAATATCTTACTGGGCTTAATTTATAAATGAAACTTTATCATGGGTATGTATGTATAGGAAAAAACATAGTATGTATAGGGTTCAGTACTATCTGCAAGTTCAGGCATCCACTGGGGGTCTTGAAATGTATCATTCATTGATAAGGGGGGGACTACAGTATTATAGGTCAAATGTTATTAGAATAGGCACAGGATGTAGAGTATGCTCTTTGTAATGGAATTTTATCATAATTAATTCATTTGTTAGGAGATTAAGGTCTGAGGCTCTCCAAGAGACATCTCAAGATGGATCTCTCATAATAACTCCAGATTCCTCCTAAATTTGATACATTTTTGCCGTTGTTTCTTTTAATGGGTGGTTGGGGACCTCAGGTTCCTAGAGAATGCTATTTGAGCATTTAAGCTGTTTAGTCTATCGGGCTTTTCCACAAAAATTCTGAAGTTTCTAGAGATTCAATATCTATGCGGAAGTAATGACTTTGGGTCAATTAATTAACTCCTCTGTGATAGTATTTGGAAAACCCGGGGAGATTTTTGTGAACATTTTTAACCTAAAATGGTAGTACTTAGCTTGAGTTTACTATACTCAAGGGATGCAGACTGGAGTAGGCCTCAAAAAAGCATGATTTCCGAATCTTAAGAAAATTCAAAAAATGTCCTGTATGATGATGATATTGTTAGTCAGTTACTGTTCTCAAGGGACTTCTTCACATGAGGACAAAAACTATCAGTCAGCTGTATAAATGTTATCCTCTTCGTTAAGAAACAGTCTCACTTTGTTTTATTATCTTATGAAATAATTAATATTGTGATTATGTGATGGACCTCTGGAAAGAATGCCTTCTGCAATGATATCACCATATACTGTCACTCCCAATTCCTTTAAATGTAAGTGGCGCATGGCTATGCCATACTAATTTCTTCCTAAAGTTCCATCTAATTCTACTTCCCATAAATGTAAAACTAGTCAAGTACACACACATTGATTTTACTCAAAGCCAGATACCATACTGATGATAACAAAGCAAGCAAATGACAATCTCCACTTTTATTCTTTGAAGGCAGAAGTAAATGTTATTGATTAATCCAATCAGTGTTTAAGTAAGAGACAAGCTATAATAATACAGCAGCTAATGACAGAGAGCTGTAAAAAGTCTACAGATGATTTATAGGAAAGTAATTATTCAAAAATGACAATTTGTCTAAAATAAATTGTTTAAAGAGTAGATAGTCCCATTCAGTGATTTTCATATATTAATAATTTTATATCTTTTAAACACATAACCATTTTTAAGGGTTTTTTCTGGAGTTTAAAGGAAAGATTTTACATTTTTATCCATTTCAGCCTGCTTTGGACTGTTTGTAGCAGCCAAAATTTAGAAATAACCTAAATGTCCAACAAAAAGTGTTGGGTTAATATATATTCATAGTACACCAGATGGTTAAGAGCTCAAGCCCAGGAGTCCAACAAAGGATCTAAATCCTAGGTCCACAGTTTCACATTTGTGTTACTTGGTCTGCATAACAAACCCTATAAAATACAAGGACTCATCTGTAAATAGTAGGTGACAGTTACTACCTTCATAGGACTCTTATGGGCTAAAATGAGAGACGCATACAACATAATCAATGCAGTGACTTAAACAGGGCAAATATTTATGTTCAATTAATTAAAGGTTCAATTAAATAAATTTGTATTGTTCCATTCGTTCCTTCCTTCCTCCCTCCCTTCCTTCGTCCCTCCCCTCCTCCCTCCCTCCCTGTCTCCCTCCCTTTCTTCCTTCCTTCCTCCCCTCCTTCCTTCCTCCCTTCCTCTCTTTCTTCCTTCCTCCCTCCCTTCCTTTCTTCCTCCCTTCCTTTCTTCCTTCCTTCTATCCTTCTTTCCTTCCTTTCTGTTTTGTTTTTATGAGAAGTAGCTTGTTATAGTAGAGAAAGAACAAAATTTAGATTTGTCTGAATTCTATATAGCTGTGTGTACATTTTCCATCTTCCCTGACTGCTACTTTGTTCATCTCCAAAATGCAAACATGTATACCAAATGCACAGAGTTGTTACAAAGAGCAAAAACCATAATGTGGATGAAGCACTTGAATGCTTGGTACATAGGCCCTCAATAAATAATAACTGTATTATAATTATCTTCATTATTATCATCATTATCCTTATCATTATTATTAGTTTAAAGCCTAGGAACCATCCCAGGCAGTATAAGCCCTCTGAATGCTCTCAGTTCAGCCATCCCCGTGTTTATATGGTTGTATGCTTGCTATAGGTCAGTTCTTCTCATATGGGTCGAAGTGTTCAGTGTGGCATCTAAAAATTGATTCTAACACTTCTCTTGCTCACACACACATATATAAACATAAACACCATCTCCATTTAATAAATTCTGGAGAATATTCCAAAAGAAAGGGGAAGACCACTTAGCTTTCAAAGTCTCTAAATAACACAGGTCTTGGAATCACTAAACCAAATGATTGCTAACCAGTAACAAAACTAAAAATAATTCTGCTTTCATTCTTGAAATTATCTGCCTTTTAATATTATAACAAAGGCCAGTTTTGCCAGTTCCTACAGAATTTCAAGAAGAGATTTAGTAAAAATTAACAGAACTTTCTGGAGCCATGACAAAACATTTCTACATAAAAGGAACAACATTACATGGCTCTTCCTTAAGGATACTCACATTTCTCTTGAACCACTTAATTATTTGCCAGTCTGAGAAATCCTCTAAGGTTCTACAGCACAAGGGTCCAAGATATCCAGAGCATGTACTAGTGGCATCTGAAGCTTCCACACCCAGGGCTTCCATTAGCCTAAATGGTACCTTTACACAAATTTTAAAATGACACCTCCCTTCTGAATAGATGAATTAGGAAATACAATCTTTCAGGTGTACAAAGCCCAACAAGAAGGAGGTTGGCCGGGTTTCCACCCCACCTCACGCTCTCCACAAGGTGCTCCACGTAACCCTATCCCTGACTTTTTCTTCCCATCTCCCACAGTTTAAGAGACTGGTGTCAAGTAATCCCACACAAGGTCAGAGCCCCAGCCTGGGGAGAGTGTAAGTGATAATGTCGGACTCTCTGGGTGAAGTCTATTCATAAACTTGGCATAACATAAAGATTTCATCAAGCACAACCCAGTCCAGGCAGTGGCTGCCTGGACTGTGTTGAAAAAGACTGGAGACCAAACCTAGCCTTAGTGGAAGCAATGAGTGTATTAACAGCATAAACCATTGGTTTCCAACAGCACATATTTCAGATGCCCTATCCTGGTCCAAACTGTTTAAATCAGAAGCATTTATGGAGCAGTTAACATGAACAAGGCACTCTGAGATGCTTTAGAGAAATCCTTAATCACATTGGAATCCTCAGGGGACTTTAAAAATAAATAAATAAATAACAAAACAGATCTTTGTAATTTTTCTGTAAATCTAGAGCTTTTCTAAAATACAGAAGTCACACAAAAAATTTTGTTATTGTTATTTGGGATTGTTTTCTGTATTGTGCAATTTTATTTTTGTTGGCTACGAATCTCTTAATTTAGCTAAATCCTCAAGAACTTAAGGGATTAACTACTGTTATATTCAAAATGATGCATTTATTCAGGGAAAATGTAATTTTCTTTGTCTTCTTTAGATGCAAGAGCAGCAAAAATGCTTAAAAGACTTGAACTAATTATCAGTGTAGAGGGCCCTTACTGAAACTTGATACTTTGGGCCAGAAGAAGTTTCTTTCCATAGTTGATGATACAAATAACGCTACATGTTCTGTTTCCAGGCATCACTACCAGACTCCCTGCCAACACTGGCATGCTTTTCCCTTCCTAATACACCTCCAGTCTCTGCGCCCCTCACTAGGACCCATAGAAACCGAGCCCAGAATGGTGGTCACAGGGGCTGGGGAGCAGGGAAAATGGGGAAGTTTGATCATAAGGTAACAAAGTTTCAGTTACAAGATTAACAAGTTCTGAACATATGATGTACAGCCCAATGACGGTAGTTAATAATATTGTATTATATACTTGAAAGCTGCTGGGAGAGCACATTTAAATGTCCTCATCACAAAAAAGAAATGGTAATTATGTGACACGACAGGAGGTGTTAGCTAAAGCTGTGTTGTAATCATTTTGCAGTATATATACATATCAAATCAACACATTGTACACCGTAAACTTATGCAATGTTAAATGCCAATTATTATTTCAATAAAGCCAGGGGGAGAAGGATTAATTAATTTGAATAAGTAATTTTTTAAATACAGTAATTATTTTATAAAAAGTACAGATTTTTTTACTTCTCTGCCAGAATTCCTGAATGAGAGACTTCCCACATGTCCATGCATTGATCAGTTAGAGAGCTCAGAAACCACTGTTTTGGAAGTTATTGCAATAACTAGTATTAGGCCCTTTACTATTCTTATCCATTCCTCTGATAATTAAAACCCTCTTTGTGTCAAACTACAAAACACAACACATTCATGGGTCATCAATCTTATATCTTATAACAAGGATATATTTTTAAATAAAGTTTAAGGTACATGGCACATAGGTTAACTATTGCTTTGCAAGTCTTTCTGATATATATGTATATCCTTATATATTTACGTACATATATCTGTGTACTGCATCACAGTTAAAACATGTATTTTTTAAATTTTATTTTAATTTTTTTAATTTTATTTTTTTTAAAGATGTTATTTATTTGACAGAGAGAAACACAGCCAGAGAGGGAACACAAGCAGGGGGAGTGAGAGAGGGAGAGGCAGGCTTCCCGCCGAGCAGGGACCCTGATGCGGGGCTTGATCCCGGGTCTGCAGGATCATGACCTGAGCCAAAGGCAGTTGCAGGTGCCCCTTTAATTTTATTTTTAAGTAATCTCTACACCCAATGTGGGGCTTCAATTTACAACCCCGATATCAAGAGTAGCATGCTCAACTGACTGAGCCAACCAGGTGTGCCCCAAGCATGTATTTTTTATATTTTGAAATAAAATTCAAAAACACGTGGACTTAGATGGTCTAAATTAAATGCTTCCTGCTGCAGATTTAGCACTCTCCCTCTCTATTGTTCCCTAGTGGAAACTAAGAAAAAGTTTTCCTATCAACCAGACTCTCTGTTTTAAATTATAAATTGGTCCCCTCTCAGCCTTAACTTTCTCTCCCTTAGAATGATGGAATTTCTTTGCCTTGTCTTTATGGACAAATGTCATTATTCTCTGTTAAACTTCCTCCCAATTGAATATATTAGATTTTAGTTTTCAGGTCCAAACTGGTGGTGTTTTTACACGATGAATAGTATCCAGTGGTTCTTTCTTTACAGAAAAAAAGCAAGAGGAAATGGGTTTGCATAACAGTCAGAGGGACTTCAGCCAGATATAATGAAAAATTTCCTGGTGGCCAAGAGAGTACAAAGTACAATGAGTCAATGAAACGGGGGGAGAGTGATGTGAAACCTCCAACTCTGTAAGTTTGTGGAAACAACTCAGATTCTTATCTGTCTGGAATTCTTTAGAAGTTAATCTGTCTGATGGGCAGAGAGGGAGTGGACTTCCAGGTCTATAATGCCTTTGCTGCGTGGCATCACTAAGACATTCTGAAGAAAAATAAAATACATGTTCATAGCTCCAATCACATAAATTAGGAATAATCTTGCAGTCTCTCAATTAGGGCATGAGTGACGTTGGCAGGGGCGGGGGCAATTCATCTTTGTGTAGTTGACCGCTGTATTGCAAAATGGTTTAACATCGCCACAACCCACTTAACACCTCTGGGTCTAATGATTTCATCACAAGAATAAGGGAAAATAATGTGTTCTTCACAGAGTTATGAACAGAACCCACATAGGATCTGACAAATATAAGAACTCATTAACTTCTCAACCCGTCCCTTTAAAATGTTAGGATCTGAAGAGAAAAAAAATTTTAAGAGCCCAAGCATGAAAAACACATCTCTGAGTTGTTATACTAGAGCTAGAAATTTCTGAAACGTTAAGTCTTTATTTATAGGGAGCATGAAGCAGTTCCTCACTCTCACCCATCATCTTGGTTTGGTTTTGTTAGAAAACATTAGAAAATTTCTTTCTCCTTTACTATTACCAAAAATCTTCTTATTCTTCCTTACAATATTAGGATGGTGTTAAAGACATTCCTATTCCCCTGAAAAGTTAAAAAAATAAAAAGGGAGAATATAACAAAAAAAAAGTTCGATATACACCACTGAATCACAGTATAAATAGTTCATTCTAGAGCATTTTGTAAAGAAATATTTAGATAGTTTAGTAAACATCTCTTCTTATTCTTCTCAGAAAATATTGACTAAAAGAGGTCCCTTTAATAAAGAAAATATTTTTGTTGTGTCTGTTTCAGAAATGTGTTGCTGGATTCTTTCTCGCCCAGTCAGGAGAATGTCTGCGCTGTCACTGCAATGGTAACTCTTACGAGTGCTTGGATGGCTCTGGATTCTGTATGGTAGGTCAGGCACCTGTCACTTTTCCTGTACTTCCCTGGGCTTCCGCAACTTCAGTGGGGATCAAATATTCTTTCTGCACGTTTGTGCTCCCTAGGGAAGAGCTAATCAAGCTCTCTTTTTACCCTTCACCTTTTCTTGTAACACACCTCATGGAAACTTCTGGTGATTTTAAGTGGCCCTCAAGGCATGGGTATGACGTCGCATGTGCTCCTGGAGGGAACTGACCTAGCACCCCCGGCAGCTGGTGTCTACCATGGGGCCAAGGGTGAAGGGATTGAAAACAGTACACGGAAGAGGAACTCATCCAGCCAAATTCTTCT
Organism: Spilogale gracilis; assembly: GCA_004023965.1. Classification (NCBI taxonomy): domain Eukaryota; kingdom Metazoa; phylum Chordata; class Mammalia; order Carnivora; family Mephitidae; genus Spilogale; species Spilogale gracilis. The sequence goes on from PITA01000565.1 coordinate 94,060, forward strand.
GTAATACTATAGTTTGCCATATGTTTGGCTTCGTTCCACATAAACCAGGAGAATGAAATAGTTGTTTCATTGCCATTTTACAACTTCAAATAGGTCTATAGATCAAAATTTATTTAAAAAAAAAAAAAGCTTTGAACCAAATAGCTAATAAAAATGAAAACTTTGGCCCTGTGGTCTTTGTAAGTCTGTGTTTCAGCTCCCAGAAGACCCCTCCCCCGTTTCCCCCCTTAACTGGAATGAATTCCCCAATCAACAATTCTTCTGTTGAAGTGTCATAGAGACTTGTGGAGGACACTGGGGGCCTTCTAGCAAAGAGGGCTTGCCATACCTTTTCTGAGTTCCCTGAATGGACTGACAGCTTCGTGAAATGGCTATTGAAATATTTACCAGAAATGGCTTTAGTAGAAGTCCTAGGAGGCATTTTTAAAGACTTACGCTCTGTGATAATGTTTTCCCTTCAGGAGCTATACCACACAGCAGGAAAGTTAGATTCTTCAAGATCCTCTGGGGCAGAAGAGGCTTTCCAAAACTGGAAGAGTATTTTTGCATGAACTACAAGAATTCTTAATTAAATACACCCTATTTACCTCAAAATTAGTATAATTATCTCTATTACGCGGAACATTTTGATTGTAAGTGGTCTCCAAGGTGCGTACACAGAGGTGCTCTTTTACCCGTTGTAAATGCATTACATTAAGATGCAAATTAGAACATTTCATCTACTTTGAACCCAGCAGTTGCCACTTTTCTAGAGACTGGGAGAATCTAGTGGCAAACACTAGACAAAGCCATCTCTTTTTAATGTTTGTTTAGTCCTGGTGTTTCTGTCTCCCCCTCCCCCATCTTCTTAAATAACCCTTACATCCAGGATGTCCTCTGTAGCTGTGTAGGCACACGCAGCTGCCAAAATCTGCCCCTTTCTAATGCTTCCATCTCCGGTTTCCTGTTATTTTAATCCCAGTGACATTTGAAAAGAAAATCCCATGGATGCACTTAAACTAATAATGTACATCTCCAATAATTTGACCAATTAAAGGCTCTTTGTTATCTGGGTTTTGTTTTTTTTAAATAGAAGACAATAGGGACTGGCAGGCCCATCAGCTGCCATCAGGAAGCCAATAAGATGGAAGACTGAAATAGAAGGGCAAAAAGTCCCTCCTGGGGCACGTGTGGTGATGTGGTGGGTGTTGGATGCAACTAATGAATCTTTGAACACTGCATCCAAAACTAATGATGTACTATGTGTTGCTTAATTGAACCTAATAAAAAAATTAAATTAAATTAAGTTTTTAAAAAATCCTTCTTGCCAGTGCCTGTGAAGAGCTATGACAAAGACACTCTTCTTAAGGTGACTTTGTCAGAATAGGAACTGTCATGGTTTTCTCTCTGACCTACACAGGAGTTCTGAAGGAGACTGTCCTCACATGATTCCTTCTTAGTTCTTGGGCATACAAATAAAAGTTTGGGAATGGACTGCAATGTAAACTCTTATTATGCCCACTCAAGGAAACTGCCCATCTTCCTGCAATTACTTTGTTCTAAGACAGAATGTTTTAAATGTTCCAAGACAGAATATCTTAAAAAGAACAGCCATCCTACACATCCTAATGGTGACTTCCTCCCACCCCAAGTCTACTTAGACAGAAATAGCTTTTTTCGCTGATTGAAGTAATATGTACTCAATGTAAAAAAAACAAACAAAACAACAATACAGGTATGTACTGTACATGAAATTCAGAATGAAAATCACCCACAGTCTCATCCCCCAGAGCTAAATATATATACATGTATATTCTTACTAAGAGGGTCTGTGTTCAAAGGAATAAGGGAAACAAAAGCAAAGGTCAAACAAAGCTTTATTTTGCACCAAGCATCAAGAGTTATACTGGCCCAGGCCAGGGTCCCCTCTAATGAGAGAATGACAACACCTAATTTCTCAGGCTAGCTTTTATAGGGCAACCCCCCAAATCACAAGCTGACCAGGGTTAATTTCCATCTCCATTGTATAGGGGAAAACTGTACACCCCCCTCAGCTGACCAGACTTACACTCACATAGCTTGCCTGAGTTAATTTGCACTTCCATTGCTCCTGAAACTGGGAGGTTGAGGGCATTTGGGCACTCCCACCTGATCCCAAGTACCTATAAGGAGCCGCTCATTCATAGTTTGCATCTTCATACCTCCTGGGACAGGTGGTTAAGAGGGTTAACTGATTCGGTGTCTCGCCCAACCTGGCTCACCTGTGTTTTCCAGGGGCTGTTTGCCCATATCTCTTGGAGTGTTTTTCTGAGTAAATAGCAAGGTGGTTTGGACTTCTAAATAGGTCCTTACACTTACAAATTCAATTTAGAAGAAAAAAAGGATATAACATGTATTGAATTAAATGTAAGTAGTGAACACAGAGGCTTGCCAACTTAGAAAGAATATTTTGTCACTTAGGTGGTAAATATATTGCCAGTGATGTCCCACAGGAATCCAAACTCAGATCTTCCCATTTCCTTTGACATTCCTGCTCTGGTCTCCTGGTGGAGGGGAGCTAGTGATCAGCTTCTCCGTGTAGCCTCTCCATCCAGCTCATCTGGTTCTCAGGACACCAGAGAAGAAGCGGTGACGCTGAGGAATATTTCCTTGCAGCCTTCTTTGTTAGCCTGAGTTTTCATCAGTTCTCTTTTGCCTGCCTAACTCATTTCTCCCATCTTCCATACACAGCCAAAAATAAAAGGCTTTTTTAAATTTCATTTTAATTATGTTTTTATTTTGAGGGCTTATAATGCCTCCCTCCACCTTGCCCTTCCCCAGGTGTTTCTAATTTTTCCTCCATCCCAATATCCAATTTCTAAATTTGACCTTATATTTTACAAACTGATTTTAAGGAACTAGGCCATTTGACAATAAAATATAGAGTAGACAAAGTTAGGCTACCATTTTAGACATAGAGAAGATGCTTAGAGATGTCTTCATAAGAAGGATGCTAAATCTAAAAAGTGTCTTCATGAATGAGATTCTTTTTGTTTCCAAAAAGCTACCTTGCATTTTATCAGAGCTAAAATATACTGGGAAGGGTTCTCAGCTGAATCAGCTAGGCAGGGTCCCAATGTCCAGGCAACTCCAGTGGACATGGCAGACTGTCAAGGAAAGCTGCAGAAGGAGGCATGAGAAAGGAATTAGGGAAATAAACAGGTAGAAGCAGACAAATGGCTGATGGTAGGAATGCCTGGTCCCTAATAACCCATATTTTATCCCAAGTCTATAGGCTAGGTATAGAAAATAAAGATGAGGGTTACTAAGACCAGTTCCCATCTAAAGAATCTTCTCCTCATTAGGAGAAAGCCAGGAGCCCACTGACCAGAACAAGAGTGGAAAAAATCTGACTTGAAATTCACCACATAAACAGGGCTCTTTGGGTTCCTTTTGATTAAGGATGGGTTGCCCTATTGATCTCATCTAACCATTTAACGAATAAGCTTTCTGTTTTGAGCTCTGCCTATGTGCCAGAAATTATCTGAGGATCTGGGTTAAGTGCTTTCCACTGTGTTGGGTTGAAGGGCTATAGGAAGAGAAACACCTACTTGAAAGTGCTTCTGGACATAACCTATATAGTAAGATCAAGGAAAGAGGACTGTGGGAGCCTTAGAAACACATATAGAAGTCCCTATCTGCTCAGTGACAATCAAACGAAAAATTAAAAAGATTTCAGGGTCTGTCCCAGCATTGCAGGAAATTTACTTTTTTTCTAAATGTAAATGAGAATATTCAAATTTAAAACTATTAAAAGAATAGCAAAAATATCATTGAAATCTAAAGAGATGCCCATCAAGCTGTTATCTGGCTGATGGAAACATGGATGGGTTTTTATTTTCTTTTTACTTTACAGTGTTCCTCCCTAAATCTCTACAACTGCCTGTAGTAATTTTGTAGTTAAAAAGATATTGATATTCAAATGGACCTCTACACCACCCTAAGCATAATGGAGAAAGGGAAGTAATTCGATATATTGAAAGCTAATGAATTTTTTATTACTCTCAAAGCCTAATTAAAACTTCATTCAGGAAAGCAAAGATATTACATCTCTAATTTCTGCAGACATTAGCATTTTTCCTCATGCTTTTCAAACTCTCCTTTATTATGTGTGTAAGACAGAAATCAACCGATATAAGTTCCTATAAGACTGAATATGTGTGATTAATAAACCAGCACATTCATTCAACATCCAGAGCAAGAAAAAAATGAGTTATAGAGACTTTTTTCCTTGCAACTATAAAGTTGGTCTCAAGATCAAATGCATAATTCTTACATCAAAATTTTGACAATTTTCCAATATAGTGTAACTTGGAAAACTCCAAAATTTTGCAAATAGGGATGTTATTTAGTTCCATGCTAACTGAAGTTTTGAAATAAAGTCAGAAAATTGTATGTCCAAACAACTTAGAGTCCTCTGTTGCTTTGTGCCCAGTCACGAGAGAATATAATAGGAACTGAATGCAAATAAGTTTCCTATACATAGTTCATGTTTCTTCTTCCAGCCCTGAGTGTGTTCTTCTTCTGTTCTCCATCTCAGTTAATTAATCATTTTGCCAAACCCTCATACTAAGATGTCCCAGGTGTTCATCAACTTCCTTTTCCTCTTCCCCAACATTCAGCCCTGGAGAGAACCTCTTCTCTTCTCTGACATACCTCAGCCTTAATTCATATCCACAGCAATCCTCCCAGACCACAGCCATGACTTCCCAATGACCCATCATGCCCTGCTCCAGACTTTCCTTCCCCTAATATGTCTTCCTTACCAACAATGGAGATGTCTTTCAACTTAATCAAGGCATTTTCTTTTCTAAAATCTTTTCAAGGCTTTCTACTCCAGCCCCACTGAGCTCTTCACTGCCACCAAAACTAAGTCTGTACTTGTAGAGTCTGTTTCTGAATTTGTGTTCCCCTGTGGTCTACCTGGGATTTCTTGCTTCTCTTTCAAGGCCTAGTTCAAACGTCATCACCCCCATTAGGTCTTCTCCAACTTTCTTAGGAAAAGCAGAACCTCTCCTTCCTCTTCACCCCATAGTAGGTTTATCTTTGATACATACTTCAGCCACAGCACCTAGCACACTGTATTATTGTTTGTTGGCCTCTCTGTTCCTTCACAAACTTGTGAGTGATTCAAAGGCAGGAACCAGGTCTTTTTCATAAAATGACACATAAATGAATCTGCTCTTCTTCATTTTAATAAGTCACAGTTCGTTGTCAGTCATGATATCAGCTGAATCTAGGCTTGTTAAATAAATGAATGAATTAGTAAAATAACAAATTAACAAATGCAAAAACCTTTAATTTTACAATTTATGAGACACTCAGGTCACTCTTCATTGAAGTTAAATGTACTGTCTTTTTATGCTAGATACTCAGGCTCAGGGCCAATGTTACTTATCAGTTATTGGTTATTAAGTGTTACTTATTCGAGGTATTTCTTTTTAGACGCCTCCTTCTCTAAGTATAGTCTAGCCCAGCCACACTGGTGCTGGGGATACTTGGGGGCTTGTTAGAAAGGCAGATACTGAGGTCCCACCCCAGTCATCCTGGATCAGAATCTGCATTTTCACAAGATCCCCAGGGCATTGGTATGCACAGAGAAGTTTACAGAGCACTGATCTACACAGAGCAGAAGTTCTCAAACTTTTGGTCTCATGGGCCCTTTCTGCTCATAAGTTATTCAAGTTGTGGAAGAGTTTTGTTTGTAGGGGTTGTCCATGTTTACTGCATTTGAAATAAAACTGTAAATGAATCTTTTAAAAAGCCGAGATGGTGAGGTACACCTGGGTAGTGGAGTTAGTGGAGTGACGTAATCTTGGTTTCAACTCAGGTAATGATCTGAGGGTCATGAAACCAAGTCCCACATCAGCTCTGTGCTCAGCACAGAGTCAACTTGAGTTTCTCTCTTCCACTCCCTCTGCCTCTCCCCACTCCACAACCCCCCTTACTCTCACTCTGTCTAAAATAAATGAATATTTTTAAAAAAATTTAGGGGAACCCATGTGGCTAAGTCATTAAGTGCTGTCTTCAACTCAGGTCATGATTCCAGGGTCCTGGGATGGAGCCCCACATCAGGCTCCCTGCTCAGTGAGAAGCCTGCTTCTCCCTCTCCCACTCTTCCTGCGAATGCTTCCTCTCTTCCTGTCCTGTCTCTCTCTTCATCAGATAAATAAATAAAATAAAAATCTTTTTAAAAAATAAAAAGAAATAAAAAGAAAAAAAAGAAATGTAAAACTGAAAGTTTTTCGAGTATTTTCTTGTTAACTTATTTGAAAATAGCAATAAACCCATTGTATATTAGCATAGATAATATGCTTTTATAAAATATAAACATATTTTACAAATTAAAAATATGATTCACCTTTGGCTTAAGAGAAGGAGCTGGATTTTGTATCTGTGATTATATCTCCGTGTCATATAGTCTCAGGAGCTCCAGCCTCTACTTTACACACATGAGAAAATGAGAGTCCAAAAGATAAATAAAACCTTAGTATTATTAGGAGAATAGTTTTGACCTCCCTAGACATAGTTTGAGAACCATAGATCTAGGTAGACTCTAGTCTTGCATAATCATGTGACATACCACACAAAGCTCAACCTGATCCTGTTGGGCTTTCTTCCTACATTAAACTGGTTCTGTGGCAAAATTATTGAGATAGCATTTCTCATGTGGAGAACCACAGCTGATGCCTAAATGCCATTCCTCACACCTACCCACTTATCTGCCATCCCTGTCTCCATGGAGCTTTCTTAACAACTGGCCAAAGATTCAGAATGCTTTTTCATTTTAAGTGGGGTCAGTTTTATTGAAAAATAAATTCTCCCCCCACCCTCAATAACATGCTTATTTATCATCGTCATTTTTCTTTTTAGTTTTTTAAACAGCAGAGGAGTGAAGGTCACAGCATATTTGCAATCCCAGAATAAAAGTTTTCAGAGCTAGAAGAAAATTTATAGGCCATCTCATCTGGATTTTCACTTCACAGATAGGGAATAGAAACCCTCAAAGGTCAAGTGACTTGTTCAAGGTCCACCAGCTAGAAAATAGAAGAAGTAGGGCCCTTTGTCCCTGTCTCCAGTACTAACGATCTCTGTCAGTCTTCCAGAATGTACATCAGTGACATTTAGGGAATTCCCTAACAAATCCTTTAAAGGAAGGCAGATGAGGAACATCAGTGTTCACATCCTGAGCATTTAGAGATCCAGATTTGGTGGCTTTGCTCTGGAGGGTAATTGCTATCTGTGGCTGCCATGGCAGAATTAGAGCCCTGATAAGGAGTTCAAAGCACCTATCAAGCCGTATGGAGGCAGAAGGGAATCAGCTCATTTTTGCACCTTAATAGGCATTGCAGGCAGGAAGAATGACCTAACATCTTCCAACAAGCCTGTTTTCTTCGGCACAGATGGGCTCCGTCTGTCCAACAAGGACTCAGACAAATTTGACCTCAGCCTCTGAGCAGCCATGCCAGGTTGCTTATGGCTTATATTCCTGGTTGTTGGGTAAGGCTCATTAGTTTTCCCCGGGATGTGAGATTGCCACTGATTTTGAGCTGATTTGGGTATATGTTAATTTCCTTTATGTGCTCCAGACACTAATTCATTAATTCACCCTTTCCCACTTTTTCTTTCATTTTTTCTTCACACAAATATTTATTGAAGACTAACTTAGTTCTAAACACAGTATTAAGAACTGGGGAACAAATTTGTTAACAATCTGTTGTCTGTACATCATACTTTATTTTTTTTTAAGATTTTATTTATTTGACAGAGAGAAACACAGCCAGAGAGGGAACACAAGCAGGAGGAGTGAGAGAGGGAGAAGCAGGCTTCCTGCAGAGCAGGGAGCCCAATGTGAGACTCCATCCCGGGTCTCCGGGATCATGACCTGAGCCAAGGGCAGTCACTTAACCAACTGAGCCACCCAGGTGTCCCCATATTTTATTTTTTAATTTCTCATTGATCTGTCAGGCACTCTGAAGTGGCACTCTAAATTCTGCTCTGCTAACATAATTCTAATCAAGGGCCAAAGGTTGTCCATACCTAATGGACAAAAGCCCAAAGAGTGTTCAACCATGATAGCCTGTTGCCCACATTAGAACTCTACCCTTTTAATCTGAATTGCAAATTGTGAGTAAAATAGTATGACACCTTCTAATGTAGTGATGTTTTTACTTTTGGGGGGAAGGAGCCTTTTGTCTAACACATTGGAGAAGTGTGGTGTAATATGAGAATTAACAGATTAACAGCCTGGCTGCTGGAGCCAGATTCCCTGAGTCTGAATCTCACTTTTGCCTCCGTCCATCTGTGTGATAATTTATTGAACAACTTATTTAACCTCTCCGTGCTTCCATCTCTTCTTATGTAAAATGGGGTAAAAAATAGTCACTTACCTTAGGATTATTATAAAAATTAAATTAGTTAACCCATGTAAAATGTTTGGAACCTTTATTCTACTTTTTTATTCTATTTTGAACTTCACCATAGAACACAAAGACAAAAATCAAGAGCACAGAGTTCACCTTACTACTGCTCCATCTTGCCTTTTCTCAGGTTCTTCCACAGAGTGCTATTTGAAAACAGTTGTGTCTGTTGAAGCTGTAGTGCACAGATGTTACCAAGGGAATGAATCAGACAGGAGGCTGCCTCTTTGATGACATTCTAATTCTAATAGCATAATTTTTCACTGAAGACCTATTCAACTTTTATACACTCTGTTGGACGAAAGAGGAAAATACCACAGTGCTAATGGCATTGGCTTGTGCAATCCAGCTTAGTTCTGTTGGGGAAAATTATCAGACTAACATCACTACCTCTTTACAGTGCTGGGCAGAAATTAATCTATGAACTTCCCACTCATTGGAATAAAGGTTCCAATGAGTGGACTCCATTCTACTGAGCACCTGCTCCATTTGAGTTGGTGGCAGAATGGCACTGAGTGGCGCATTGTGGAGGAAGGGCTGCTGAGGTTGGGAATAGATGATAATTGTACCATGTGGGTAGTGGAATGGGGGGAGGACAGGGGAAGGGCATCAGAAGGAATTCCTGTGAGGTTTCCAGGTCTAGTACAGATCTTGAAAGATGACCAGGCATTCTAAGCAGAAAAATCAGCCTGATGATCAATTTTCCCCCTCTGCATGCCAACTCTAAACTCCACAGGCTGCTAGTGCACACACGGAAGTTCAGGATGAAGTCATCCATCATTGTCCGCACTTTCTAGTAGTGACTGGGGCCAACATGGCTCTTTTGTGTTGACCAGTTCTGACCACAAAATCAATTCCATGAGCCTGACATCCTCTTTACTCGGAGTTGTGTTTGTTTCCCAGATATGTTGTGTATAGCATTTCTTTTGTGTTTTTGTCAATTTTTCCTATCTTTTACCTCACAGCACTGCCAGCGGAACACAACAGGAGAGCACTGTGAGAAATGTCCAGATGGTTATATCGGAGATTCCATCAGAGGGCCACCCCGGTTTTGCCAGCCATGTCCTTGTCCCCTACGCCATGTGGCCAAGTAAGTTCTGAGAGATGTTCTCTTCTGCTTATCCCCTTAATTATGTATTTTTCAGTTTGCTGTATCCAGAGTTCACCGGTTTTCCCACCTTAGCAGAAAGACTGAGTACCTTATATTGAGGTGAGACTGGAAAAAGATACAGCAAAGTTCTTTAGCCTAAATGCACTTTCAGGGAAACATAAGCACTTGTGGTATGGGTGATGACTCTGTTCCCAAAATGTTGGGTAACCTTATAAGGCCAATGAAGTCTCCTAGATTTTATAAGCAAGGCTAATTTCTTGGGTTATCCCTGGACCTAGGGAGATCACAACTGATAAAGCAAAAAGACTCCTAATCCAGTACTTTTAGTAGTAGTGTTTCCTCTTACTTTCACAGAGTAGAGAATTTCCTACATGTGGTGGCAAATTGTTCAATCAGAATTAGAACACAGATAAACATAAAGCATGTTTTAGGCCAAACAGCTCATAAAAGACTTCCCTGAAAACTAATTTTCGCTTCTGGTTATGTTTTGACTTGAGTGAGAAGTTAAAGAGAAGTTATAACTTGATGGAAATAGTGGCATTCTTTTGAGGTCCACAATATGTATAAATCTAATAGTCAAGTCATGACTGGCCACTTCATTATCATAAAAATGACAGAACACAGGCACCTGGGTGGCTCAGTTCGTTAAGCGACTGCCTTTGGCTCAGGTCATGATCCCAGAGACTCAGGATCAAGTCCCACATCATCGGGCTCCCTGCTCGGCAGGAAGCCTGCTTCTCTCTCTCTCACTCCCGCTGCTTGTGTTCCCTCTCTGGCTGTATTTCTTTCTGTCAAATAAATAAAATCTTAAAAAAAAAAAAATGACAGAACACAGAATTAAAATGGTGTAGTAGTGGTTGGTTTTCCAAATATCAACCAACTCTCTGATTCTCTGAAGCCAAGTGAGTGTCCTACAATCAGTTCATTTCTGATATTAACTAACTACCCAGAGTTAGTTAGCCTATACACTAAGTCCCACTTCAGAAAGCAGCCACAAATGGGATCCCTAGGCTACTCACATATCTTCTCAGCTAACTATAAATTCAGGGGTTGCCTTAGGTTCAATAATTCTCTACAATGAGAACAGAACTCAGGAAAGTGTCGTACTTACAATCACAGTTTTATTCTAAATGATATAACTAAAACCAAATTGAAGAGATATCTAAGGCAGGGTGTGGAGGGGGAAATGGGAGGGAGTAGAGTCTCTATGTATTTCTGAGTTGTTCACCAATCCCAAAGTTCCACCGACCTCCTTTGTTGTTTAAAAACTTTATGTTTGTTTCATTACATAGCCGTGATTGATTAAATCATTGGTGACTGAAACTCAATCTCCAGCCTGTCTCCCCTCCCCTGAGGTTGGAGTTGAAGGGGCTGGAGTTCAAAGTTCCAACCCAGGAACCAAGTAGTTTTCACCTCTGACAGACCAGCGCCTGTCCTGAAGCTACACAGGGGTTCATCAAGAGTCAGCTCATTAGCATGAACTCAAGTGTGCCTGAGAGGGGCTCATCCTGAATAGCAAAAGACAGTATTACCACTCGGTGAATTCCAAGAGCTTTAGGAGCTCTCTGCCAGGAACCAGGACAAATAAACAAATACATATTTTTTCTTATACCACAAGTAGAAAGAGTAATGAACCTAGGTTCGTATCTGTGGTTTGGCGCAAAATAGCAGTGTGATCTCAGGCAGATAACTTTCTTTCCATGTCTCACTTTCCATGGGATTTGGGGTCAAGGAAACTAGATTCAGATCTTGGCTCCATTCGTTGGCTCATTTATCTGCTCTGGATTTTAGGATTTTTTTCCTGAGTTGGTATAAGGATCTGCCTCATAGGGTTGGACTAGGACAATATGTGTGGAGCATTTGTGTTGGTTCCTTACAGACAGAATGGTGTATGCTAGTTACTGGTTTTACTGAACACATACTTTGTATTTTTCCTAACACTAGTATTTTGTTTACTCTGTGTCAGGCAATGTTCTAAGTGTTTGGATGTAATGTTTAGTTGATAGCTCTTATAAAAATTAAATTAAATAATACTTATAAAATAACTTTTAAAAGGCCTTAATGTCACCCACCCAACCTCACACACACATTTTCTTATAAAGAGAACTAAGATGACAACCAATTCTCCTATTTTTTTCTTAATTGAACACCAATATCAACGAACATTTCACCTAAAAACTTGTGATTGTTCAAATCCTCTGATGAGTCTGTCAGTGAAGAAGTAAAATATTTTATAGACCCTGATTTTCTTTAGAAGCCACTAAACTGCTTCAGTCCTCACTTTGTGATTTTTCATGTCCTGTGGTATCAACAGTGTGTGCAAAATGGATGGTACGGAGAAGGAGAGTAGAAACCTCAAACATTAAATGTTCTGTTACAATCACCCAAGTATGTCTTGATTTATGAGCTCCCTTTGTCTCATCTAGGTATATTCTTTAATTGTTCATTAGTATTCTGCTTTCAAACACTAGTCTTAACCATATCTGATGAGATGTTCAGCATATGCTTTCTTGCCATACTATAGTTATTTTGTTAAATATACTTACCTCCAACTTTCCAGTAACAGGTTCCCCATATAAACAAAGATGTTATATAGCATCATTTGCTCAAAACAGGTTTATAAGTTCTGAGCTGCAGTTTCTTTGGAAACTAAAGATGAATTAGAAAGGCAATTCTCTAAATGGCATTGTATGACTTTTGCACTTTTTGCCCCAAGCATGTTGATGTGGGAAACAAAGGCAAAAGAAAAAATTAGATTTCCTTATTACTTACAGCTCAATGACAAGTCCTTGAAACCAGAGTAGCCTTCCTCTGGAAGTTCAGCTGCCTTGATGTTGACACTTTCCTAAAGGCAAACAAAAGTCAATCTTAGCTTAATATTATCCTAACCCCCTCCCCCCATCCTGTGAGTCTACTTTAAACATATAGAAATTCCTTTCGAAACTTCCTTTATCTCTACCCCCAAGATACATGTTGGCAATCATCCTCCAAACCTATGGACCACTGATATACATCTGAAAGGTCTCAAGACAGAGTTTACTAAACAGTAATAAATGACCTTTTCCTAACAATACCTAGCCCCCTCAGGGTCCTGGAAACCTTGTTTCCAAAATTTCTTGGAAGCTTGTGCTGTCCCTAACCCTTTCCCAACTTGAAAGTATATAATCAGTCAATCATCACAACCCAATCATCACAACTGCAGTGCAGCTCTTCCTGCTTACGGGTCCTGTCCCTGTGCTTCAATAAAGCCACTTGTTTGCACCAAAGACATCTCAAGAATTCCTTCTTGACCGTCTCCTCCAAACTCCAATTTTTCCACATCAATATGACAAGACACTCTTACCTAAATGATGACTTTAATGTCTTGAGTTAAGAAACTTTTGGAACCTAATTCCCATGGACTGAGTTTTGTCTACATGCAATCCACAAATATTTATCAAGCGTTTATTATGTGCCAGTCATATAGCACTAGTCGCCGGGTCACAGCAGTACCCAAAACAATCAAAATGCCCTGACTTCGTTAATATAGGTCAAAATAAAGCAGCATTTTGAAGTTCCCAAAGCAAATGACCATTTCACCTTTTCAGCTAGGTTATCCAGTATTTCTCTTGATCAAGAAGCTCTTCTGAAGGCTTTTTCAAAGAAAGAAAGAAAGAAAGAGAGAGAGAGAGAGAGAGAGAGAGAGAGAAAGAAAGAAAGAAAGAAAGAAAGAAAGAAAGAAAAAAAGAAAGAAAAAAAGAAAGAAAAAAAGGAAGAAAGAAGCCAGCCAATTGGGTGATGAGCTTCCTGTCTTGAAGGAGGAAACAGTTTCTCATTTCTCTTAGATCACCATTCCCACTCATGTTCTTTGGGTGTGTGAGCTAATCTGGGTACAAAGGGCATTTGAAGGTCTTAGGGAACATGCTCTACAGTTAGGTACATATTCACAGATATGGAAACTGAGGCCTCTAACAGTACATATTGAAGTTGAAAAGCCTGTTGAAAGTTAACACAAAAGCAAAAATACCCCCACTTATAAGTAAAGAACATTATGTGGGAGTGTGGAGGAATTGGGAGATACCTGCTTTCTCTGATGTGGCAAGAGTCCTACTTGGGTGAAGAAACTGGCTACAAATAGGGAGGTTGGGATGGGGGCAGATGTAATCTGTGATCACAGACAAATTTGCCTGAATCCTGTAAGGTTCTAGCCTTTAATGTGGCCTTATTATTGACTTAGTTGACTATTTTCAAATATCTTATCAAAATCAAGTACCCATTGCCTCTTTCAGCTTTTTAAAAATTCATATTGTTATTTCCTATAAAAATTAAAGTACCAGGAATTTCATTTGAGCTCAGAAAGTCACCTAATATTAAATCCAAATTACACTTTGAGAGATCCTTTGATTGAGCCTCCAGACCAGGATTTGGATTTCCAGTTCCGATAGCCACATCAGAAAGCAACAAAATTATGCTTGAGGGAGGTAAGCAAGCAAATAGTGTTGAGTCTATTTTTCCTTAGGTTCCATAAAGGTTTCCAAGAACAAAAGGCTCCCTTCCACTTGGAGAGGGCACCATGGTTGTTAATGTGGGCTGAGAATGTCTCAGTGTTTTCATTTCCCTAGCCAAAAGCAGACTTCACCCTAAGCAAAATATAAACAATTAATGCTGATTTTTTTTTTTTTAAAAAAGGAAACTCAGTGGTTGGCATTGCCTCTGAGTCTCACTTCACTGAGAGGAGTGGTCACACAGCTATTCCCAGGGACCATTTGCACAGAGTCCATTTATTTATTTTGGAGTTGGCCAGACATCCTCCCCCTCTACTAGTAGCCACAGTAATAGTTCCAATTAAGGAAAATGTCATCTGTTTGAAGCAGCAGGACACAAGCTAAAGGCAGAAGACTCCAGACACAGGCAGATGTTTCAGTCCTTCAAGCTGCTAGGCAGGCTGCTGGGAAAAATATCTTCAAAGAAACATGCATGAAGGTTTGTCCACTTTCTGGACTCTTCACTGACAGTTTTTTTTGAAGTCAGCCAAAAAATAAGAACAAGCAAAATAGAGAATAAAGGCCAAAGAAGTGTAATTTTGCTGAAATGTTTTTAGCCAGACACAGAAAAAATAAATTGTGGACATTGCCTTTCATGGCAAAGTATATATTGTTATTGACTGATTTTATAAATCTCTTCAAACAAAGCAAACACATCCATTTGCTTCCCTCCAAAGACCATTAGGGTAAAATTGCTAATATGGGTAGGAACGTGAGAGCAGCAGGTCACACTTCATTGATGGCACAATACCTAAACCAATTAACTTGTAAGTCTTTAAAATTTCTAAATGTAAAACCCCTCATATGGTTGGATTTATATGTCAATGTAGAATTTTCCAAACATGTGAGAGTTATATTCCGTTTCCCTTGCCTTAGTAGTTGAACAATATTTTTATTGCTTTCCTGTCTTGTGTCCAAGTTTTTATTATCTAAAAAAACCCAACCAAATAAACAACAATAACAATAACAAAAAAAAAAAAGACCACAGTAATCAAGAGAAGGGTTTCTATGGACAAGAATCCTTTCTTCTATGGTCTTATTTATTGCTTCTGTGACTTTGATCAAAAAAGCCAGTCCCTACACCCTTTATTCCCAAACTTCAAGGTACACAACAAAGAAATTAGGGTTCAGTGGGGATTCTAGAGGTCCATTTAGACCTTGAAGAGTGGAGAGATCTAGTGTGGGGAAAAAAGGGAGAAACTTTCAAATGTACATACAGAAAATGATGAGAATAAAGAAATTCTTATTTCATCAAAAATCACAGGTAACATATAAAAGTACTTGATTATTTTATTTCTGACTTTGGAGTATATTTTTAGACTTGCATTAAATGTTCTAGAAATTCCCACTGCTTCAAATAAAAATAATTAAGAGCCTCTCTGGCAAAATAACTAAGTGGATCCAGGAATGGTCTCACCAATGGATGAGCATTTTGGCATTTTTCTGCCTGGGCTGGTTACTCTAAATTTTCCTGAAAGGCAGAAGATTTGGTTTAAGTAAAGCAAATGATGGAACCCATTAAAACTTGACTGAGACCAAGGTAGGGATGACTAAATCAAAAGTTAAGACAACGTTGTCATTGATATGTGGAATTGACTTCCAATATTTTCTTCTAATTCTAGTTTTGCCGAATCCTGCTATAGAAAAAATGGAGCCATTCGGTGTATTTGTAAAGAAAACTATGCTGGACCTAACTGTGAAAGGTAGGCTAATAAAATTCACTATTTTCTCTGTGGGTTGAAAGAACCTTTCTGTTTCTTGCACTCTCCAGCTCTGCCATGCTCCCATTCAGCGGGTCTTAAGAGGACAGCATGAAGATTGCATTTCGGAACACTTTGAGGGAAGTTTTCCTAAATCCCATGCCACAGATAGAGCTGTGAAAGTATGCTCCCCATGGGTCCAGGTCAGAGTACGTGGTCAGGTGAAGAGGAAAATGAATATGTATATTTTGAAAAGATTCTCTAGATGGTTTTACTAACACTACACTCTCTCCATCACTGAGAACCGGTAGTGTAATTAACAGAGAGTAGAAAAAAGAGGTGGAGCAGGGGAGGAACCCTCTATCAGTCAGTAAAACAATACACACAACTATTATTTAGTCCATTCTTCATACCATCTCCTCCCCTGAAAAGTAAGCGATTTCATGGGAGTTTGGATTTTCTGAATCCCTGTCAGTATTTCCAGCTAACACCCTTTTTTAAAGTTTTTTTAAAGTTGCTCTGGGCTTTGCTCAAATAAGAAAGACTTTGGCGACTAAAGATATGAGCTTTCCACTGCTTGATTTCCTGGCGAGACATCTCCCATCCACCCCACCTGTCAGTTACTCAATTTTCTCAAATCAAATGGCTTTTGCTAAGAGTCTCACAGAACACTCTTCTCATTGCGGTTGGGCAGTGAGATGATATGGGTGCCATAAAGACAGGGAGGGAAGGACCGGGAGACTTCTCCAGTCTCTGTTCCAGCCTCTGCCCATGCCCTCTTCACAGTAGCATACCCCCACTGCCCCAAATGTGCCACACAAAAGCCTGGGACTCCAAATGTCAGCCCCAAATGATAAGCCATCTCACTTCCTCGGAAAACACCCTCTACCTCTCAGAGAGTAGTTCTCGAACTCTTTTTAAAAAGCCATCGTGTCTAATGGTGCAGAGAAAATCTCTATACTCAGAGGGCATTGCTACTATGGTTATTAAATGTATAAATTGTAGATAATTCCTTCACTGAAGATTTTTTAAGGGATTTTCTCTTTTTTTGCTATGAGGGAAGAGGTAAAGTGAAAGCCCATGCCACATATAAATTTCATCCTTTGAGAGGGACAAACAGAGATTGCGTTGATTAATGTTTGTGACACATTGGTTCCGTATTTTTCTTACTACCCCTGACTTGCTCTCTTTCTGGCTCTGTGTGAGTCAGAGAGGATTGTTCATCAGCCAGGGATGGAGCTTTTTCTCCTCAGTGTCTGAGGTTGAACTCCATTTAGTCTGACAGAGATTGAGCAGTATTATCAGCTAATGGGGGTTCAACGGCCCCTGGGATGGCCTGCTGACCACAGCCAGGCCTCCCAGAAGTGAAGTCATCGCTGTCCCTCAGGGCTCAGGCCTGCAAAGTTGCACAGAGATGCAGACCCGGGTTCTGTCAGGGAGAGCAGCGGTCCCAACACAGGACAGCATGCCCCCCTCAGATGTGGGATAGTAGATGATACGCCTGCTGGTGCACATTAGAGGCTCCTGACCCATGTCATTGCCCTGTAAGGCTTGGTCAGATCTGGTGGAACGGTTGGGTCAAGGGGAGAGCGCTAGGTGTCAATTATTGAGGAAATGTCGCTTCAGCCTGGCCGAGTTCTTGTCTCAGCTCCAACCCTGGGGGATCCTCCTGACTGAGTTATTTGAGCTCTAAGTGCCAATTTCCACATCTCCAGAATGGAGAAGATGAGAATGCTCACCTCCTAGACTGTCGTGAGGTGATACTCTGAGGTTTTTAGTATGACACACGGTACTTAAGAAATGCTTGATGGGGTGCCTGGGTGGCTCAGTTGGTTAAGCGACTGCCTTCAGCTCAGGTCATGATCCTGGAGACCCGGGATTTGAGCCCCGCATCAGGCTCCCTGCTCGGTGGGAAGCCTGCTTCTCCCTCTCTCAATCCCTCTGCTGTGTTCCTCTCCCACTGTGTTTCTGTCAAATAAATAAATAAAATATTTAAAAAAAGAAAAGAAAAGAAATGCTTGATAAAACTTGCCAAGGGGCAGTAGGAGTCCCTGTGGCCATTGTCCAGTTCCCAACCCCGGCATAACGCGTGCCTGGGAGAGGCTGGCTCATTTCCCTGAAACGCAGAATGCAGTTTCCTTAGCCAGAAATGATAGCTTTGAACTAGATAGCACCCCTTGATGCCTGTCTCCTGTGTCCTCCCTGCTTTCCACAGCCTCACAACCACCCTGACAGGAGGTGGTGTTTTGTGATATTGCAGATAAGGAAACTGAGGCTAAGGGAGGAGATGGGGCTGGTCCACAGTCACAACACTGCTGAGGGCAGACCAAGATTCACACGCTGAAAACTCTGGATCCTTTCCCTGTGCCCATACCGTTTTTCCCAAGGGTCTTCCCAAAGGTCTTCTATTTTAAACTTTGACAATTAATGAAGTAGGTGAGTCTCTGATATTCAGAAGAGGCTCAGTGATCCTGCTCCTAGATTCCCTTTGGCCAGAAGCTGCATCAACAGACATGCGTGAAATAAGCATCCTTCAAAAGCCTGCCATCAGCACTGGGGCAGGATGGCCCCAAACGATTTCCTCTGCTTTGTCTCCTCTCTCCTGTCTACCCTTCCTCACACGCTGCTGTCTTAAAGAGAATGTATTGAGGCATTTTACACTAAAAATTGACCTTACCATGCAGGGGACTCTTCCTCAAAAGGGAAATGACCACACACAGCAGGCTGGTGGAGGGCATCGAGGAGTGATACATCTAAGACACGGTCTCTTGTCTTCAGTGAAAGTCAAGATTAGAGCAGGAGACAAATCCAAACACCATTCATCACAAGGGAAAAAAGGAAAGCCAAACAGAAGGACAAGCAAAGTCTCTTCAAGAGTGTAGTGGAAGGAGTGATCACTTTCCCACAGGCAGAGCTGGGTCATTAGGATTGGGGTACCCTTCACTGCTTTTACTTTGTTTTTGACCTTGGGACTGCAGGGGGATGGAGAGGATAGGGGCGGTTGTTTCGTTTTGAGTTTAACAGCCAAGCGGTTGAATTTTTTCAGTTAAGCTTTATCTAATCTATATTTTCAATGTTTTTGTGACCTTGGACCTCACCACAAGATATTTTCAAAATATGATGCAGACTTATATGGATCTCTATCTATTTCAAACAAAACAATTGGTCCAAACTGAGAACACACTAGGTTTTTCTGTACTTAGAGATCATTTAGTCAAGGGATGGTTTTCAAATCTGACTGTATGTAAGCATCTCCTGGAAACCTTTGGATTCCTGAGCCTTCCCCAAATTCCCTCCATGCCCCACCTAAAAAGAACCTCTAGGAGTGAGGCCTGGAGACCTGTGTTTTGCCTCCCTGTTGGGTTCTCATGCCAATCCTCTCACTGCCTGGGAACTACTGTTCAACCTCTAATATCACACCTGCATGATATAAAACACTGTCTCTCAAAGGGTAGCTCAAGAGCCGCTGGTGTCCTCAAAAATATTCGTGGAGGTTCATGAGTTCTGAGTGAATATTTTCTTAATTTTGTGCTTAATTTCAATGATAATCTTGAGGGGAAAACATACCTGAAACATGTTCTGGACTTTCTGTAGAACCACTTTATGATAAAGGCAGAGCTGCCTCAGAGCAGAGGAGAAAGTAACAGCCAGGAGAGTGTCAATGACCCATTACAGACACTTGGAGGCTAAATGGCATGGCATCAAAGCAAACTGGGTCCTCACCCAGCACATGGCCGGACATGGAGGCTGACTCACACAGCCCTCTCCGATGTCACGCTGCAAGTGCCCTTCAGTTGCAACAAGATAACATCACTCATTATCTGGAATTGATGCCATTAATTTGAATTCATTAGTTTCACGGTTTCATTTGTTTTTTATTTATAAATTTTATTTGGGTTTTCAAGATGTATAAAAGCCATAGGTAGGGGCGCCTGGGTGGCTCAGTTGGTTAAGCGACTGCCTTCGGCTCAGGTCATGATCCCGGAGACCCAGGATCGAGTCCCACATCGGGCTCCCTGCTCGGCGGGAAGCCTGCTTCTCCCTCTCTCACTCCCCCTGCTTGTGTTCCCTCTCTGGCTGTGTTTCTCTCTGTCAAATAAATAAATAAAATCTTAAAAAAAAAAAACAACCCATAGGTAAAAAGAGTTTCTACCTCGTTTAATGTTCAAACTATTTAAAGATTTAAAGATAATTTAAATGAACACTAGGAGAGGTATTCTCTGAAAATATTTTTCTTTTTTTTTTTTAAGATTTTATTTATTTACCTGGCAGAGAGAAACACAGCCAGAGAGGGAACACAAGCAGAGGGAGTGAGAGAGGGAGAAGCAGGCTTCCCGCCCAGCAGGGAGCCCAATGTGGGGCTCGAACTTGGGACCCTGGGACCATGACTTGAGCCGAAGGCAGATGTTTATGACTGAACCACCCAGGCGCCCCTGAAAATCTTTTTCTTTTCACACACAAGTTCAGGAAACATTGGTCTAAAGCATAAAATATTAACCTCCTAGCGTACTGTGTAAAACAACTCAAACACCCTTGTTTTTACAGTGAGGTCCTGCCCTGACCCCTGGCTGGCTCTTCCCCAAAGTCCTTTTTCCCACCTCACCCTTGAGTTTCTGCAGGTGGGAGCTACGGCTCCCCAACTCCACCAGATCAATTCCAGAACTCACCACAGCGTGTTGCATTTAAATGATGACAGAAATAGTAACATTATGGAGTGCTTACTGGGCCAGATAGCTGTTGTAAGCACTTTACATACAATGACACATTTAAACCTTAAAAAAAAAATCCTCTGAGATACCATTTCATCCTTATTTATAGAGGAGGAAAGTGAGAGACAAAGAGATTAAACCACATGCTCAAAATCACACATTTGTGTGTGTGTGTGTGTGTTTCCAGTCTCTGCTATTGGAGTAGATGCTCCTTAGGAGAAGTGGCATCTCCTTCATTTCTCTGCTGTTCTTCCCCATCATAGTATCTGGAACATGGTAGATACTCAGTTATATTTAAATAATACCTTTTTTTAATGGAAAGACTTAGATAACAGCACTGTTAATGTTAAAGATAATTTAAATGAGGCACCTGTAGTGATGAGTCAGTCATTACTTGCCCCTATTTGTTCCCCTGCTCCACTCCTCAGGCCAAGAAAATGAAAGAAGGTGACATAGAATTGAGTGAGTCAAAGCACTCCCTCTGGCTGAATAGAGGTTGCAAAAGGAAGTTATCACCTGATGCAGATACTTACAAAATGTACAGGCCTTATAGACAGGAAATTTGCAGTTCTCATTCTCATCTCAGTGTGACTTTCTCTCTGCTCTAAGTAGTACATTTTATTTTCTTTTTTACCTTATTTTTTGTAAGAGAGAGAGAGAGCATGTGCATGAGCTGGGACGGGGGTGGGTAAACGGATAGGAAGAAAAAATCTTAAGCAAGCTCTATGCTCAGCAGCATGCCTGATACCAGGTTCAATCTCATGACCCTGAGATCATGCCCTGAGTGGAAATCAAGAGTCGGACGCTCAGCTGATGGAGCCACCCAGGAACTCCTCAGTAGTATCTTTTAAAGATGAGGAGCCTGAGACACAGAGCCGTTAGACTTAATCTGAGTCACAACTGGTTAGGGGTAAAACCAAAACCAAAACCCAGGAGCCTTGATGTTCAATCCAGAGTTTTCAGTTCATAAATGTGTATGTTCTCAATACTTCAGTATTCCACATTCTCTCCTACGGCAGCCTTAACAGTATTGCCTCATCGATGGATGAGGCGTTTTTGCCTCCATGGCACAGTTTTGCCGTGGAATGGGAGACATGCTAAGATGGTATGAAGATTTATGATATGGATCTTATTGCTTAAAGATCAAGAGGAAGAATGAGGCAAATTAAAGCAAATCCAAGGGGACCTAAAAATCCTAACAGGAGAGGCTGAATACAGTACCATCAGAGATAATGATAATGACAGTGATAATGATGTTGATGATGGCCTTGATGATAGAAAAGAAGACTAAAGAAGAGGAGAAGTAGGAAGAGAAAGGTAACATTATTGAGGCTTGTGATTCCAGCATTTAGTTGGATTCTTTCTGAAGATACCACGTTTTTTTCAAACTTACATTATCAACTCTGTTATTTGTATAGAATTCTTCTAGGACTCCCTACTCTCTACCATGTCCCTCTTCTGGATTCTTAACCTGTGACTTGGAATGGGTACATTTCCCTAAACTTAATTTATCAGTCTTTCATAGAGAAGTAGAAAACATTTACATGGCATCTACTATGTAACAGGTGCTTGTGTGTGTGTGTGTGTGTGTGTGTGTGTGTGTGTTTAATTTAATCCCAGTGATGGCTATATAACGTCATCCCTCCCAGAAAGACTTCTGTGCCACCTGAGAGTTTTGGCACCCTTAGTAAAAGTATTCAGTGACAGCTGTATGGCCCTAGAAGGTGAAGCAAAGGAGAACAAGCACAGGAGAGAAAAAGAGCCCCCCAAATTCCTAAAACAGTAGTTTTGGGTCAAAATTTTCTCCCCTCAGACCATATCTCTTTGTTTTCTATTTTGCCCAAATGATAGGATCATTAATGGAAATAACTATGTTTATGTCATTTGCCACAGTTCTTATGTTTACACAGTAAATTTATCAGCTCTATTTTCCATGAGTGAATCAAGTCATTAATAAAGCTAGAAATGAGATTATGGGGGAAGAAAATAGGTAGGACCAGACTACAGGGTACCAAGGCTCTGGTTCTGACTCTAATTACAACTGTTGGTCCTTTTGAACCCTTGTTATTTGTTATTTGAGGGAAGGAGTTGTGTATATTGATAGTATTTAATTTTTCAATTGTTATAATCACTGATTGATTAACTAGCTAATTCATGTAATGCCAGACTTGTGGGATACAAAAAGCATTAAACTTGGAGCCCCATAATAGGGTTGAGCCCTGCAGTAATGAACAAATTATTTAGCTTCTCCACACTCTAGTTTTCTTGTCTATAAAAGTAAGGGACTGGGGCACCTGGGAGGCTCAGTCATTAAGTGTCTGCCTTCAGCTCAGGTCAGCCCACATTGGGCTCCCTGCTAGGTGGGAAGCCTGCTTCTCCCTCTCTCACTCCCCCTGTTTGTGTTCCCTCTCTCACTGTGTTTCTTTCTGTCAAATAAATAAACAAAATCTTTTTTTTAAAAAAAGTAAGGGATTATGGGGCACTATGGGAAGAAACCTTTGCACACGTACACACAATAAAATTTGTAAGGTTGAAGTTGAAGCTATGACTTTAGAATTGCCTCTGAACCTACCACCAAAAGATGTTCTTGAAACTCAAAGTAGATTGCCCCTGTGATTGTGAGGCTGACTTGCAGAATGGCAAATTTGGTTTTTCTCTTGTGGAAGACCAAGAGACAACCCATGGAGATCAGATACAGTAGGATTCAACAAAGTAAAGAAAGTAAGTGGCATCTGACTTCTGTGAGCTTGGGCAAAGTCTTTCACCCCGAGACCTCAGGATTCCCAACTCTGCTTTGAGATGGCAAGTCTGAGTCCCACTTCAATGGGACCAAGAGTCACCTTCTCCTACTCTCTGGTGAACTACAATAAAGGATAGAAATTCAATCCAGCCATGTGCTCCATAGAGGAATGATTTGTGCTGGCTTGGGAACCACAGAACCTATAAATCAGAGGTGCAAAAACATGAGTATGAATAATAAAACTGACTGAACATTTCCTCCTGGGGGTTAGGTGGCACTTACATTCATTCTTATCTTTTTTCATGGGTTTTGATTTCTAGAGTTCATGATTTTACATATGACTGCTTGATTTGCTTCCTGTTCTTCCGGGCGTGTGCTGTGTGTTTTTCCTCTTCCTGTCTCTCCACGCCTCACATAAAATAGACATGAATTGTCCCTCTGTTGGATGAATTCATTCATTCATTTATAGCAGCAGCAGTGTGGTCCAGGGTGGAGTGAAGGAAAGAATATCAGGGTCAGAAGGTCTGGGTCTCGCACTGTGAATTTCTTGCTGTGAGCCTAGGAAACCAAAGTAGCCTCAGCCTCAGCATGCCAGGCCTGTATGGCCTACCTCCTGGGTGTCTGTGGTAACTAAGTAAACTCACCTCGGTGAAGCAAGTAAAAGGTATAAAAATTGAACATACATCATTATTACAACTACACCAAAAAACTGAAACATAGGAATACAGCTTGGAAGAGCATATGCAAAATCTCGGACAGTGATTTTGTTAGGATCTTGGGATTATAGGTGGTTTTTTTTCATTTCTCTATTTTTCAAATATTCTGAATCATAAAATCCTTTTAAAAAAAAAAAAAAGTAATGTCTTATTATTGGCCAGGTCTTCCTGATTTCCTTGGAAAGTCCTCTCCTGCTTTCCTCTCCAAGGGCAATGCCCCAGCTCAGGCCCTCCACACCCCAGCCCAGTCTCCCCATTCCAGCCCACAGTCCACCCTGCATCTGAAGCCAGCACTGGCTTCCCCCACCTCTGCTATCATCACAAAAACCTCTGTGGGCTCCCTTTATTTTTCTCTCTCACATGAAAAGCCACTCCTGTGCCTGACCTTCGGCTCCATGAAGGGGTGACTACACATTCTTTCCAGCCACTCCCAAAGCCTCTTCTGCTCCAGCCTCGTCTGCCAGTCTTGACACTCGTTTAGGGTCACAGCAAAGAGGAGGCTATAGCCAGCCAGAAAACATGTATAGTTTGGCTCATACAGTATTCGTACAAAGTTTGAGCCAATCTTTAAAAACTGTGATTTCACATAAAAATCCAGACTTCAACTTTTTTGTTTTAAAAATAGGAAGATCTGGCAACACAGATCCTTCATTCCCTCAAGGCTACAGTGTGGAAACAGTTAACAGGAGCTGACTAGCAGCTACCCCTTGGATGGGGCCTGTGGTCCCACCACTCACAGCAGAGCCTCCACTGGCCCTCACGGTACTTTCAGGGAAAAGTAAAGAAA
>PITA01000565.1:118883-261530 GCA_004023965.1 Spilogale gracilis
TGGCTGTGTTTCTCTCTGTCAAATAAATAAAATCTTTAAAAAAAAAAAAAAAGATTTTATTTATTTGACAGAGAGAAACACAGCCAGAGAGGGAACACAAGCAGGGGGAGTGAGAGAGGGAGAAGCAGGCTTCCCGCCGAGCAGGGAGCCCGATGTGGGACTCGATCCCGGGTCTCCGGGATCATGACCTGAGCCGAAGGCAGTGGCCTAACCAACTGAGCCACCCAGGCATCCCAAATAAATAAAATCTTTAAAAAAAAAAAAAAAAAAGGACCTAGCGGGCATGACCTGAGGCACCAGCTCTGCCCCCACAACAAGGGCAGTTTGGTGCCTGGCATCTGTAAGCTCACATATTAAAATGTCCACAATAATGACCATCTGGGCTCCAATTTCATTTATCTGTGGTACTCTCAGCCCTACTGTCTGCTTTGTCTTCCCTCCATCACAAGATGGCTGCCAGAGCTGAGTGCTACCTCCCTCTTCATTCACCTGAGGATGGAGAGAGTGCCTTCCCACACTCCTCTAATGAGAGCCCTGAGCTACACTCCGGATAAATCACTTCTCGGCTGACTTCTTTTAGCCAGGTCAATGCCAGGTTTAGGTTCAGGTTTAGGTTCTCTGAACAATTCACTATAGCAAGGCAGCCGGTGATTTATACCAGTGTTACTCAGTACAGGCATTAACGTTGTGGCAGGGACGGTTCTTAGTGTGCCTTCGTAGTGCGTCCCCTGCAGGATATTTAGCATATCCAATGCCTCTCAATCATATACCAGCCATGTACCCTAGTAGTGAGGTGACCAAAAATGCCCACACGCTAGTTATATCTAGACAGTTGTGCATCTGGAGGTCTGACCAAACTGAATGGGCTTTAACACAATAGGGAAGGCTGATTCCTTAAAAACAAAGTCTGGCCCTCTTAGGAAGATGGGAAACTAGGAATGAATTCTGAGAGGTCAATCCACATATATTCGCTCCACTTACTTCTAGGCAGGAGAGAAGATAAAAGAGAAGAAAAACTATGGCTGCTACATTTTTAACCTGTGATTTCTGCTTTAGATGTGCCCCCGGTTACTATGGAAACCCCTTGCTGATCGGAAGCACCTGTAAGAAATGTGACTGCAGTGGAAATTCAGATCCCAACCTGATCTTTGAAGATTGTGATGAGGTCACCGGCCAGTGTAGGAATTGCCTACGCAACACCACGGGATTCAAGTGTGAACACTGTGCTACTGGCTACTATGGGGATGCCAGGATAGCCAAGAACTGTGCAGGTACGGTCCTGTAGATTGTGGCCAACACACACACTGAATTTAGATGGATTGATGTTGGGGAAATACTCTAAGTGCCCTTTTGTCACTTTTCCAGGGCAATGTGCCTTCTTAGGAATGTGCACCATATACTCACCAGGGGTAGGTATTATGATCAAGGCTATGAGCATAACGTAGCTCATGGGTAGAATAAACCATGAGACAGTCATACAAATAAACTTTGACCTTATCTTACTTTCTTCCAATTTTGCTCAAAGAAGTAAATCAGACCTCCATGAATTGCCTATCATTTACCAGAGTTCTGAATGAAAACTTGAAAGTTTTACCTCTGTTTTCTTATTCTGGAAGCTATGTCCCTTTTACCAGTTGTGTTTGGGAAAACAGACAGTGAAATAGATGAGCAAGCCAAGGGCACAGTTTAGTCATCCCTCAATGTCTGCAAATTGTCAGGGTAAATATTGCAGAGACAGTATAAAAAATCTTCCTGGTTAAACTTCAGTTGGACTGAAATATACAAATTTTATTCATGATTTCTCTAACCTATTTGCTGCATAGAGTGAAGCTCTTCAGAAATAAAGTTATATTGCCTTCCTCTAGGAGCAAAAGAAGGTTGAGACGGAATATTTCTTACTCCTCTGTGGCTGAGAGGAAATAGGGTGGGGAGGAGGCACTGTGCCCTTGAGTCATGCTTCTACTGGAATCCCAGGAGCTAGTTCCAACTTGGAAAGATTTTAAGAAATGAAGACTTTAAGGTTGAGAAGAAGGCACATATGATCTGCAGACATCACAATAAAAGTAAACATGTGTATAAGCAAGCCAAATGCACTGCAGCATAAAACCCAGGCAAGAGAGAAGTTCTGGGTCCGGTCAGCAGGTGCCTGAAAGAGTACGGGCAAAATCAAAGCCTTAAACATGGATGCTCCAATTCTCTAAACTTATGTTAAACTAAACTTAAACTTAAACTACATAGATGCAGGTCTCTCTTAGAAAAGATGCTAGTGTTAGAAGCAATTAAGTATGATCTTGCTGAATTGTTTAATAAATCTACATTTTGTGGAACATTACACGGCTGAAATGTAATAAATGCATGTCCCTCTTGAAGCTGATTTTTTATGATTATTCTGTAAAGACAGTTAAGTGGTGGGTTCCCCTCTTAGTAATCACAATACTATTCTAGCTCATGGCTAGCATAGATAGCTTCAGAAATCTTTTTTTTTAAATACTACAAATGAATTGCTACTGAGAAATTCAGTGAAAAGTGAACAGTCTGAAGAGATCGGGGTTTTGTTTCTATTTTTTTTCCAAAAGACATTCTTGGAAATCATCAGTAGATTAATAATGGGCTCTCAGGTCTTCTAAATTCATGTAAATATGTTCCCGATTCTTGCCACGACATTATTCCTAGTCATCCCACTTATAGCTCTCATTTGGAGGTTTGTAGTCAGCCTTGCCAAGGTCAAGCACGGTGGGAGACAAAAAAATCTCTCTTGAGCCTCCTCCCTCCCTCCCACAGCACTGCTCCTCCCTCACACATGGCAATGATCAACCCTGGAGTTGGATTAAACTGGACAATTAGTCTTTGATGAAAGGAGAGCTCTCAGATTCCAGTTGAATGATGGGTTGAGGGATCATTTTGTACTTTGTGAAACTTCCCAGGATCTTTTTGGACCGAAGCAATTGCACAGTCATGTCAGAATCTCACAAAGTTGGGAGAGGAGTCCTAGAAAATGTAAATTTACTTTTGTCCCAGGACTGCCCTTGAATATCACCCTGGGCTGGGCTAAATTGGGTGAGGGGTATAATCTCTAGATCACAGACCCTACATGGTCGTAAGGAAGAATATAATTAATCCCCGTTGGAAAAACTGTATACTGACAGCCAGTATTTCTAGAAGACAAGAAAACACTGCCATATTTAAAGCATTAAGAAACAAATCCCTAATCTCTTGTTTTTGTTTCCCACAGTGTGCAATTGTCGGGGAGGCCCCTGTGACAGCGTAACCGGAGAATGCCTGGAAGAAGGTTTTGAACCCCCTACAGGCATGGACTGCCCAACCATAAGTAAAAATAACAGTACATGATTGACTAACCCCACTTTCTCTAATGTGCTGCAGGTGTAGGATTAAGAGCTATGCGATTCCCTCTCTAGAAACTGCCTAAGTCTCCCTCCTGGCTTTAACCCTGTCTTTGCCTCCACCAAGTGGGCCCTAAATGGGAGCTACTCTATTCCAATTGGCAAAATGGGTGATTTACATTGAAGCAACTCTATTTTAGAAAACTTATTTATGAAGCCTTTAAATTCAGCATCTCATCTCACGGGTATAGGCAGAGTCAGAAGCACAATCCCTAGTGACCGAGTTCATTTTAGCTCCTTTTTCTATATTATCGCTTCACGTTCTCAGATAATGTGATATACAGACAATGCTTTATAATACTAGGGAAACCAAGACATTGAGCGACTTAAGTGGCTTTTCCCACATCACTCCAAAATGGAAGTGACAGCAGAAAGAACATGTTCAGGCCTTATGGGATGGAGCTGAAGTCTTACTTTCCTGGATTTCTCTGTCATTCCTATCAATCAAATCATGAGCACTCCTGACGGTGCAGGAGCCTACTGAAATACTTCCAAACAAATGCCCAGAGCTGGTCTTTTTTTTTTTTTTAATATTTTATTTATTTATTTGACAGAGAGAAACATAGCGAGAGAGGGAATACAAGCAGCGGGAGTGAGAGAGAGAGAAGCAGGCTTCCTGCAGAGCAGGAAGTCCCATGTGGGGTTCGATCCTGGGTCTCTGGAATCATGACCTGAGCCAAAGGGAGACACTTAACTACTGAGCCACCCGGGCGCCCTCAGAGCTGGTCTTAATGACTTCTCAGGCATCCTACAAACCTTTTGTCTAGAAAAGGCTATGACTGATTCTTAGGATTTAAGGAAACATTTGCCTTGGAAAGCCTTTTACCAAGAAAATAGTATTTGCCTTTACGTAGAGTGGTTTAAAGACTATTTTCACATCGGGTACCCCCTCCCCCAGATGAGAGTGTCTTGTCTCTTGATGCCTATGAACACAAGAGATTAATATTATGGATGAGTCACATCTTAGAAGATGGCCCAGGATGTGAGGCACAAGCAGGGGAAAGTGCACACACTGAACTTTAAGTTAAGGTCACTTTAAGGACATCAAGATGCTTGCCAAGCCCGATGCATCTCCTCCACCAGTTCTGATGTGCTGGCTGGGGAGCCATTCCTTTAAGATAGAATATACATAAGACTATGTTAAACTTCAAATAACAAATTAACATATTAACAACTATTAACACTTCAGTCTTCATTTATTTGTTCTCCAGAAAAGACTATAGTCTGAGGAATAGAGATTGGGAACAGAAAAGTTTCAGAGACCAGGCAAGACAGGTTTCAAAGCACAGTTTGCTATCCTTCTTAGTGTGCCATAAGTAGGCACTAGGCCCCCCAGGAGCAGCAGGGGTGTGGGGGGAGGGTGATGACAACAGTAAGCGGAACTCAAATGTGAAATGAGAGGAGTGGTAAGAAACTATGACCTACTTCACCACATGCCCAGGCTGAGTGGATATTCATAAGCAGTGACATTCTACAGACCCCTTCTGGCTAAAGTGCTTGTCCAGACAGGAGGTCAGGCCATGCGGAGGTGCTGAGCAACCCCTGGGATAGGAATAGGAAAGGGGGGTGCCTTCCGAACAGCCAACTTCGCCAGTAGGCACCAAGCAAAAGCCTGACATGAAAAGGGCCATCACAGAGGTTGTCCACCACTAAGGAAAAGTGGAGAGTGTGCTTCTCCTCCCCCACCCACCCTGCAAATGGCTCACTCTTTCATGCTTCTTTCTTTTCGCAATTTAGCGATCAGTGTCCACGAGAGCCTACTTGCCAGGTTGTACGTGTTGTTCGTTTTGTTATATTTCATGTGAAAATAGTGCCTGATACACAGTTTGAGGCATCTTGGACTCCAGTATGCTTTGAGGGTAAGAACAGGTTCTGAGACCCAGAACAGCTCCTCAGGAAACAAACATAAAAATAATATTAACCAAAGAAGTAATCGTAATGATCTACTAGAGTACATGCTTCTCAGCTG
Organism: Spilogale gracilis; assembly: GCA_004023965.1. NCBI lineage: Eukaryota > Metazoa > Chordata > Mammalia > Carnivora > Mephitidae > Spilogale > Spilogale gracilis. Next base: position 124,254 of record PITA01000565.1, read on the forward strand.
ACTTTCAGTCTTAAAGAAATAACATGTCCGTTTTACCTCCAGGCTGTGATAAGTGCATCTGGGATCTGATTGATGACCTTCGATTAGCAGCACTCTCGATTGCAGAAAGCAAATCTGGTCTGTTGAGTGTCTCATCTGGTGCAGCTGCTCGTAGGCACGTGAATGGACTCAACTCCACCGTCTACCTCCTCAAAGTAGGCAGCCATGTTGTACCTTCAGCTCTATCTCATGCTGGTGTTACAGGATTGCTCCTCTAACTCCTATCCCTTCTATCATCTGGGTCCCATGGCTGTATTACAGATGGGTTGTTAGACAGGAAATTAGAAAAAGTTTATTATAACCATGAGCTTCAGGCCAAAGCAAGAGCTGCCATCTATAAAGAAGCTCATGTGGAGAAAGCAGCAACTAAAACAAGCAGTCTCTATGTACCAATCTATTGAGGGAAGGAAAACACTCTTACTTCCTGGGTAAAAATGTACGTTGGTTATTCATGGTCCTTGTCACAAACTTATCATTACCTTACCTTCAATTTCCGGGGCTTTGAGGAGTTTCTCTAGAAACCTCTCTCCTGCTCTCTCCCTCTCTCTCTCCCACCTTGACCTATCCTTCTTACTGACACTCAGTCTCTCTCATCATCCCATCCACACACACACTGAAGCACACAGACATACATGCTCAGTGTCTCCTCCCAAGTCTAGTGGTTAACCTCTTATACACAGTCAGACAAGAGTCGAAAACAGTAGACTATAACAGCTTCTATATCTAAACTTTAAGAGGTGTTTTTCCCCCTCTAAATTATGGGCTCTGTCACAACAGAGCTGTTTTTTTTTAAAACAGTAATAATTAACTGAAAGGATAATGGAATTAATCCTAGCACAGATTTTTACTTTGTCAATTTCACATAATGGTTAAGTGTATTAACTTTGAAACCAGATTGATTGCATTCAGATCCCAGCCGTGACACTAACTAGTTATGTGACCTTGGGTAAGTTATTGAACCTGTTCATTCTTCAGTTTTCTCCACTGGCACTAAGGATCATTGTTGCACCAACCTCGTGGGTTGTGGAGGGAATTCAGCAAGTGACATATGTAAAACAGTTGCAATAGTACCTACCCTAGAAAGTGCTCATTACTTTCCTTTTTAGAGATGCAAATAAATGTGCAAAATGCAAAATAAAACAAGAATCACAAAATTACATAGCTGCATGGACTCCTAGTGAGCATTCTATTCCAAACTTAGGGGTCATTCTTATCCACACTTATCTGTTTGGACACATGAAGGCACTACTTCTCAGAGGAGTCGCTCAGACTCAGGCCTCTTGATACTATTTGAGCTCTCTTTCTTCAACAGCACAACTTCAAGATAAGTATAATTATAGCTGACAGGAAGTCAGTGCCAGGATTGAAAGGCTGACTCCAAAATAAACCAGGTAAAGCTCATTAGACCAAACTCCTCAGAAATGGAAAACAAAGGGCAAAGGTTAGAATTAAAGAGAATTGCTCTTTTTTTCCAAAAAAAAAAAAAAAAAAAAGTAAATTTCCAAACTCCATTTTACATTACATTGATCCCTGTGGGTTGATCATTTCCTCCAGGGCCTGTCAAAATTGAAGTTGTAAAGGTCAGACACTCTGAGCCCCAACCAGTCTATGGGGTACCTTTGTGAAATTAGAAAAATGTACCCTTTCTCCTTAGCGAGCACAAGTTGGGTCAGAGTCTCGGGCCCAGCGGGCAGAGTTTGCAGAATTCCAGCCCTGGAGGCCATTGGAACTCTGTGCAGACCCCAGCCTTCACCCCAACCTTCATACAAACTTACAGCACCCTTCAGACCCACCATTTGGTAACAGCAGCTCACATTCTACTCTGAGTCCTCTTATATTGAAAGCTGTGTGTGTGTGTGTGTGTGTGTGTGTGTGTGTGTGTGTGTGTGTATTTATTTGAGAGAAGAGAGAGACAGAGAGAGAGCAGGGGGAGGAAGAGAGGGGGAGCAGACTCTGCATGAAATGTAGGGCTCAATCTCAGGATCTTGAGATCCAGGCTCAATCTTGAGATCATGACCTGAGCCAAAAACCAAGAGTTGACACTTAACCAACTGAGCCACCCAAGCGCCCCTTATATATAGTTTTTAAAACCTTTTGTGCACATCTACTGATTATTTTTAAAACTCCTTTTTCCACAGACAAAATTGTCAGAAAGGGAAAATCAGTATGTCCTCAGAAGGATACAAATCGACAATGCTGAGGACACTATGAAAAGCTTTCTGTCTGACGTGGAGGAATTAGCCAAAAGGGTATGTATTTAGTTTCTGGGACTGCCTTCAGAGAAAGGATTTAGCTGGAGCGAGCCTGGCTAGCCACAAACGATTGAGGCTTAACACAGTGCGGGGAAAATGCAGTGACCCACGTGCCTTAAAATAAATCAAGGCAAAATCTGTGGAGAAAGTCAATATTACTTGGTATACTTGGTCTCTATAGTCTCTTCCCGTTTTGATTGCTTTCCTTGGAAAACTATGTTTATGGGGAACTTTCATTTACTTGCTGCTTGTTAATATGGTTGATATATATTTCAATTAGGATAGTTGGTCAGCTGTTTGTCATAACATTTTATGGCGAAGAGCTGTCGAGAGCCCGGAAATAAACTTTATTATACAGAAGATAAAATTTAAATGTTTACTAAAGGATGCCTTAAGTAATAAAAAGAAAGAAGAATCATGCTGAGAAAACAATTTTGCAGGTTGACAGGGGGAAAAAAATCACTTTCAAATTTCACTTTATACCATATGCTAAAATAAATTCCAGACAGATTAAGACTTGGGGTTAGATCTCAAATATGTAAGAAAGCAGAACTAAATAATTGTTAAATCTTGAAAGGACATAACAGTATGCTTATATGGCATGAAGAATTATAATAAAAAGAGGTAATAGATTTGACAAGATAAAATTTCAAATACCTAGTAAAACAACTAAATAAGTGAAAAAGTCAACTAAACTAAGAAAAATATTGAAGGAAATATGGCTTGTAAAAGCTCTCACAAATTAACAAGGAAAACATTAAAACAGAAGTAGAGTCAACATAAAAGACTATTAAATACACTCCCTGGGAGCCTAATGGAAAAATATACATCATCTGTACTAATAAAGAAAAATATAATTGAGCCACAAGGTGCCATATTTTACATATTAAAATGTTTGACACATTTTTCCCCTAATTATGCTCTACTAGTACTTCCCAGAGTACTTTGGAATTTCTACTTTCAAATCCTGGTGTTTGACATTATAAATTATTGAAGTTCTTGTCAAAAACAGTTCTTATTTTCTGTAGAAATAAAGGTTAAAATAACTTTGATTATCTCTTTTGACCATGTACCTCTTAAACTTTTAAAAGATTATATTCTAAAAACATGAATTATTCTAATTGGATCTTTGGAATATTCAACTACTTTGAAATGTGTATGAAAATTGTGTCCTTTATTCCCATGCAGTGATGCATATTAACCCAACCACAGGCATATGTAGAAAGCAGTGAAATCTCTTAAGTTTCAAAGGAAATACCAGGAAAGAAATCTCTGTGAAAAACTCATTGTTTTTTTATTTCGGTACCATGGTTGGAATTTGCCCAAAGTGTCTCAATTCTTGAGAAAATATTTTCACCAAGATTAGTTCCTCTCACCGCTCAGACACAGAGTTACTGATCCTTTTGTTGTACAATTTTTCCATTTCCAGTGTAACTTAAGTGCAGACTTTCATAGGGAGAAAATAGCATGGGCTTAAAAGTGACATCACACTAGAAGAGGCTCCCGGGCACCCAGAACAGACCACCAAAGCTGGAGATTGACAAAGATCTTGAAACTTTCAGCTGTTTCCACTGATTGTTACTGAAAATAAGGTCCTTCTAACTATGACAGCAGTCCAGATGGTGTAAGAATGTATTAAAACATTTTGAAACAAATGCTCAGAGCTGATCTTAATGACTTCTCAAGCATCCTTCAATCCTTTAGTGTAGAAAAGTCTGTGATTGATTCTTAGAAGGATTTAAGAAAAGAGTTGCCTTAGAAAGTCTTCTACCACATAAGTAACTAATATTTGCCTTTAAATAGAGTGAAGGATTTCACCGTAGGTTCTTACAGTGATTTTTTAATAATACAGTAATGTTGCCTCTTTTTAAAAAAAAAAGTATTTTATTTATTTATTTGACAGAGGAGAGATCACAAATAGGCAGAGAGGCAGGCAGAGAAAGAGGGGGAAGCAGACTCCTCACTGAGCAGAGAGCCCAATGTGAGACTCGATCCCAGGACCCTGAGATCATAATCTGAACCAAAGGTTCAGGCAGAGGCTTAACCCTCTGAGCCACTCAGGCACCCTAATGTTGCCTCTTGAAACTTGAAAATACAGGACTGCAAATTGTCACCTAAATCTCATGAGACCCAAATCTCACAATTCACATTAACCTAAAGTGACTGGTTTTGTCCCAACCTTCATAACTAACTCTTCTAGTCCCCTTTTGGAAAATTCTACAGCCTACAGCCCCTTCCTACACTCTTACTTCTAGGAACTTCCCAAAGGATGTCCATGCATTTGTATTCACAAATAGCCACTGCTCAAAAGGACCTCACTTCCACCACTGCTCATCATGTCTGTAAGAAAGCGCCAAGCACTATGTCAAGATTCCACTTTCCCATGTTCCTAAGCCACAATGCTCAAAGTCAGAGTGGTACTAAGCTATAATCAAAAGTAAAGGGGGGTCCTCTCTCGATCTGAGCACTTCCCCTTGCCAACTGGACCTTGAAGTTACAATGTGGAGCCCCAAGTCATAGAGCCCAGTCTCCAAGGGTGCTTCTCCATCTCCTCCCCCTCCACTCTACTCCTTCAGCCACAACAAAACTCGTTGCTTATCAGTGCATCCAAGAGATGTTTAAGACTGGAAGGGAAGTAGGTCACCTGTGTACATCAAAAGCACCTGAGTCTCATCTCTGATCCTGACAAAAATGTAGGACAAAAAAATAAGAATATTGTTAAATTCCAAAAGCATGACTTAATACCTGGTGTATAAGTGATTGTGCTAACTGCTAGGGATACTGAAATGATAATATAGTATAAACCCTACTCTCAAGCAGCTCACAGTCTGGCAGGGAAAACAGATGTGTAAAACAAAATAATTACAACATAGCATTCAATAAGAGTGCCATGATACAGGCTAAAGAGAACTCTAAGGAAGAAATAATGAACTTGTTCGCTAGGAGTAAGTACATGAGGGAACGCTTCTCAGAGAAGTTGAGTATTGACCTATGTATTTAAAAATGACTAGGAGTTTATCAAGTACTTCCAAGCAAGAGAAAATACTACAAGAGCAAAGATATAGGTATTCATAATGTGTTCTTAAAACTAGAAAACTTTTGGCTATGGCCTAGTAAAGATTAGCTGCAAGGCAAGGGGCAGGAGATCCTGCTAAAGAAGTTCTCAGAGGCTAGATCATGAGGAACCTTGACCACCACACTCAGGAACACATGGACTTCATCCTGTAGACTTTGGAGAACATTGAAGTATTTATGTAGAACAATGAACTGATCAGATTTGAAATTTCAAAAACATTCCTCTGCAGTAGGGATGATGGATTAGTGAGTGAACATTCTGAAGTTACGGACAACAGAAGTCTGGAAAATTGCCTCAGTAGTCTAGACAAGCTGGTTTGATGGCTACTTTGCCTTCATTTGAGAAGAATTTGCAGTGATCAGGTATCAATCAAGACTGTGATCATATAGAACAGGAAGTGAGGCCAGAACAGCAGGCAGAACAAGAACAACTGGGTGACCAACTGGACATGACAAGTAACAAGGAGGAAAGCTCTGGCTTGGAGAAATGACCATTCTAAGATTACAGAATGGGGGAGCCTGGCTGGCTTAGTCAGTAGAACATGCAATTCTTGATTTCAGGGTCATGAGCTCAAGACCCACATTGGGGGTAGAGATTACATTTATTTATTTTTTTAAGATTTTATTTTTATTTATTTGACAGAGAGAAACACAGCTAGAGAGGGAACACAAGCAGAGGGACTGAAAGAGGGAGAAGCAGGCCTCCCGCCGAGCAGGAAGCCCGATGTGGGGCTTGATCCCGGTTCTCCAGGATCATGACCTGAGCCAAAAGCAGTTGCTTAACCAACTGAGCCACCCAGGTGCCCCAGTAGAGATTATATTTAAATAAATGAATAAATATCAAAAAATAAAGTTACAGAATGGATTACTCTGGATATTTCTACTAACTAACCAGAGGGTAGTTAGAGAAAGATTTGAGTCCTTAGCTTAGAGAAGAGATCCAGTTTAGAAAAGTTTTTAGAAACAATTCATGTTCAAGAGGTAGAGAAACCCACTATAGATATCCCTATACACATTCTAAAATGGCACACCAGTATTCCCACTACCGTTTTGTTCAGTACTGTCCTTATTTACACTTATCTCCCAGAGTGATTCCTAAAAATTCTCCTTTCACTTTGAAAAGTGTCACATTGAAAGTAATAACATATATGATCATTCTAGACGTTGATTATCATCCTCACTTAGTCTGGTTGATTTTTTTTTAGATCAGTAATCTAGATACACTACCCTCCATGCACCGTATTACCAAAAAGTTCTTGCCCCTTTAAAAAAGAATGTATTTCTTCGACAGAAAGAGACACAGATAGAGAAGGAACACAAGCAGAGAGATTGAGAGAGGGAGAAGCAGGCTTCCTGCCAAGCAGGGAACCCAATGCGGGGCTCCATCCCAGGACCCTGGGATCATGACCTCAGCGGAAGAAGACTCTTAACGACTGAGCCACCCAGGCGCCCCAGTTCTTGCCACGGTTTATATCAAATATGCACAGGAGAATTTACTGTTGAAGGGAGTAAATTATTCATCTATTTGTAATGTAAACCATCGATCAGTTTATAGCTGTGAGTTAATTTTTTTAATTTCAGCTCTTCTGAAAACAAGGTGAACAGGCTTTTTACCAGAGTACTATACCATTCTTTTTCTTCCAATAAACCATCGTTATCTATTAGAGCCAATAAGTTTGTAATTTAAAATGACAGACGGTCCTTTTTTTTTTTTTTACCACTGCGTCTTTTGTCAAATATATAGTGCATATCTAAGCGCCCTCTGGTGTTTGTAAGAGAAAAGTCTTCTTAGACGTATTCAGCCTCACCTTACCTTTCTTTGCTTCAATTCAAAGTTTCCTTAAAAGAAATAAGTTAAATGACTACAGTAATTACAATAGGCCTTTTTCTTTAAAGGATGAAGCCAAAATAAAAAACATATAAGTGTTTTGCTTTGAAAATATAATTTAAATGGGCCAAAAATCAACTTGTTGAAAATTTCTAAATGTTTTAAATATTTGTGTCCATAATTTTTAAAAGTAGGGAGGGGTGATGTCAAAATAAGATTCATCTTATTTTCTGCATCATATGATTTAAAATGGGCACAGATTTCGTGTCTCTGGAAAGCATGGGAACAAGGCAAGAAGAAGACGGGCATTGGAGGAAGGAGCACCCATGACTCACAGAGCAGGGATCCATTCAGAGGAACTCAGCTTTCCGAGAAGTGTCTAATGGTCACATTACTTTATATGGAAGGCATCTGGGACTTGCTTGATAAAAATCCTCTGAGGCACGTGTTTGCTTTGATAACCATTTCTGCATTGTCTTCCTTGACTAACCGCCCCTTCTGAGGATTATGCCTGGGAAGCATAAGGGCTTTTCCAGGCAAAATCATGGCAAAATCCCCTGGCTAGAACATTGGGGAAGAGAGGCATCTGACATAGCCACACTCCTGTCCCAATGAAACTGCAGTAGGTCTGCAAGCATGCTGGGGGGCAGACCACCCGGCAGTCCACTCAGACACCACAGTGCTTTGTTAGAGAACAGAGCCTGAAAACGCCAGATGAGGCCACTGGGCATCAACCCAGTGTCAGACTGAAGAACTACTTCTCCACTTACATCTAACCCATGAGTCAACCTTTCTAATGCTGGAAAGAAGTTCACAGGACACATCCCCATTGCTGTGCATACAGGCCAGTGTCCTGGCCTTGAGCCATTTCTCTGATGAGCTTCTGTCCTTACACACACAGAAATATGCACATCCACATACACACCCACCCGTGCTTCTGGAAGTCGGGATTGAGTCGGGATTTCATCTTGACAGATGCTACATGGGAGCCTGAAAACAGAAGCTCCCCAGTGGAGCGAACGGAGTCTGCTTCTCAGAGAAGAGTCTCATTCACTCCGAGCCAAATCTGCCTGAGTAGTTATTTGTACCCGAGTGCCATCAGTGTTGATGGGAATTTGGAACACAGCACCAAAAGCAGCATTGGGCCCAGTCAGCATAATCCTTTCAGCGCTGGTTGGACCACCCAGGAGCCCCGGGAGCACAGAGCATCTCAAGGGTTGCCTACTTTCTCAACAATTGCTCTTGTGAAACTCTAAGCTCTTCTGCCAGCACAAAGTCAGATTGATCAGGAGACATGGGTCATTTCCTAGTCTGGAATCATGAGATACAGTAAAAATTCCAAGAGTAAATTCCATATGAAAGGCGGTTGGTTTGGACTGAACTGTGACTGATGGCATATGAACACAGCCGATTTTATAGCATTCTGCGATTCTAAAGCTGGTCATCCCATCAGCCTTCATATGTGATTTCTGGGGCGATTTAATATGTTATAGAACTAGGCATGCCAAGGAAATTTATGTTTATAGAATACATTGCGCCCACCTACCATTGCATACACAGATAGAACATTCCCTTCTTATAAATTTAAGTTGCTGTTTATATGGATTATTTGCAGGAAAGTCAAGTCTCAAAAAGGGGCAAGCTGGCTCAGAAAGAAAGCTTGGATAGCATTAACCATGCAACACACCTTGTGGAGCAAGCTCGTGATATGAGGGATAAAATTCAAGGTAAATATATTCTCTTCTCATGCAGCTTAATGTCAAGGAATCATCTGTGTTATTAACAACAACAAAAATATGGCTACTGTCACTATGTGCCAGGAACTACTGTTACAGTGTTACATATAAGGTGATATATATACATTTTTGATATTTTATATGTATTACATATAAGGTCTTCTAGTTTGCCCATCTAGGATTTCTGAGCACTCATCGCTACTTACTATCTGTTGGATGTCAAGAATAAATGCATAGAATCCCTTTCCAAGCATTTCAAGGAAGTGGAATGCCAGAATACCTTTCCAGCAAAAGAAATGGAATGCTATGGTGTCTCTAAAATACAAGAGTTGGGTAGGGGTCATGTTATTCTGGACTATTTGCAACAAAAAGCCTGCCTTGAGAGTGGCAAGAAACTGTCCACTAATCCAAACTCTCCTAAGTTCTAAGTTCTTTGATGCCATTTCTCAAGGACCAGGCAGGCCACATGCTCCAATCCCCAAGCCAGAAGAAAAGCCTAGAAGGAGCATCTGAGAGACTTTTTTTTTTTTTTTTTTTTTTTTTTTTTTGCTCTAAAGCGTTGTGGCAGATTTTACTTTCCGTCTTAGAGTACTTATTTGTGCTCTAACTTCTGATAAGTGTTGGCTGTATTTTAAAGGCTATCTTAATAGCCCACTGAAAGCCAGCCTCCAATTTACCAACAGAAAACAGGCACTTTGACTTGTTCTAAACAAAGAGAATTTCCTTGGCTTACAGTCTGAGAAGATACAGTATTTATGTGTCTCCATAGCTTTTATCCTATATATTAAGGGTTGGGTGATAACACCATGTTCATCTCAGGGCACAATGGCAGTAAAGGAGCCCACAGTGGGAAGGTCACATCTTTATCCTGAGGTATAAAGAACATATTCCAGGCAGAGGGATGAATGGAGCCAAGATTAGGCATTTACTCTACTTCCTTTGGTGGCTATAATACACGATAAAAATAAATGGCATGCCTTTCAAACACCCTCCAATCTTGTCCTCACTGTTTCATGCTTTTTTATCTACCAATAAAATTTTTTTTCATTTTAGAGTTACTATTGATTTTTTTGTCAAAAAGTAAGATTGAACCTAGATGAGCTGACCTCATCTAATTAAGAAATAAATGCCCTTTGAGGCAGCAAATAAAGCCAGCGTCCTAGTAAGCCATTTGGAGAAAATAATTCAACTTTGCTGTTGTAAATATTTTATTCTAATGTGTTTCTTTGGGAAGGAATCTAAGCCCTCTATTTGACCCTTTAAGCATAGGAAAAGATGAAAGAAATACAAAATAAATGTAAATGCGAAACAATAATTTCCATCAGTTTACTTTTTAAAAATAATGTATGAGTAGTCTCCAAGACTAAGGCAAAAATGTTATTGTCTACATTTCCTTTTTCTAATCTACATCAGACATGGCTAAAATAAAACAGGCCAGAATGAAAAACGTAATATTTGGATCAAATGCCAAAGAAGTCAGTGCTGCAATTGAGATATCTAAGGGCAGGGGAAAGCTATGTTTCGTTTATTTCAGGAGTTAAGATTAAGGATTTCGGGTAAAAAGTGAATGTTCAGTCCCTTCATAGTTTTGTTTCTAGCATATCTTGATTTCCCTCTAACTTTCTCAGTAATATTTACAGTGTTAAATGCCTCTTGCCCCATTTATCTCCTTTCCTTCTGAATTCACGGGAGCAAAAGTGCGTCATTCGTTTTTCCCAACCATCTGTAAAATAACTCCTGGTGACCTTCAAGCTATTATCCATATAAAATACAAGCCCTTATCTGGTTTGACTGATGTGACACCGGTGTTTGTTTACTCATCTTGTCTGGCCAGCCGCATAGATCATAGTAAACCACAGACACACAATTTCATTTATGCCAGGAAGATAAAGTGCTTCTTCCCAGAACCATCAGAGGACAAGGTGGCAATTACATAACTTTCATCTGATCATATTTAGTAGGAAGAGAAAGTCAGAGGACAACTCAGCTCTGCTGGTATTTAGACAATGCGTTTAATCCCTCTGACCATCAGTAGTCCATTTGGTTCTAAAATTCTCCAGAAGTGGTGTGAAAATGACCCAGAATCAAAATGGCCCATCTTAATAGTCATACTACAGAAGGTAAATAGCCATTGCAAAGTGTGTGTGGGTGTATACACAAAATATATAAATATATGTAAATATAAATGAACAAAATCTCACATCACAATATAACAAACCTCTATTTTTGTATCTGGTCTATAGAATAATCTGAAAGATCCACTTGAACAACTATCAATATACTCTCATTTTGGTTTAGAGCTTTGGTCAGATCCTTGGCTAAAATATAATTATCTCTAACACATCCTACATAGGACAGGACATATCTCAGAGGATTTTCTCCAAGTTATATATTTTATATAAAATGTTGATCAAAGACCCCAGATTTGTGTTCAATGTTCAATGTAATGTTCAGAATTACTATGGAAACCAGACACAGTGGAAGTCAGGACAGGCTTTGTATTAATCCTGTTCCCATTCTGAAGACATCTAATGGGAAGCAGAGCTGTTCCGTCACATTTTACTTCTCCTTGGAATATATGGTGAATTCCAATGCTGACACCAGTATTTGCTGTGTGAATATCTGTATCCTGTATTTTTTTTTTAAGATTTTATTTATTTGACAGAGAGAAACACAGCCAGAGAGGGAACACAAGCAGAGGGACTGAAAGAGGGAGAAGCAGGCTTCTCGCCGAGCAGGGAGCCTGATGTGGGACTCGATCCCAGGTCTCCGGGATCATGACCTGGGCCGAAGGCAGTCGCTTAACCAACTGAGCCACCCAGGCGCCCCTGTACCCTGTCTTTGAATGAAATTCTTTTCCATTTTAGGATCAGCCCTGCCCTTTGCCCTCACTCTCCATGTTTTCAGTGGCGTCACTGCAAAAGGCACAGACATCCCACCCTGCTTTCTTCTCTCACTGTGTCCTTCCTTTCAGAGATCAACAACAAGATGCTCTATTATGGGAAGCAGCAGGAATTTACCTCTGAGGAAATCTCTGAGAAACTAGTATTGGCCCAGAAGATGCTTGAGGAGATCAGACGCCGTCAACCATTTATCATGCAAAGGGAGCTAGCGGATGAAGAAGCAGATGAAGCCCATGAACGTAAGTGTTTTCAACTCCCAGGGCACAGCACATGTCTGCTTCCTTTGTGGGTCCAAGAGAGGATACTGGGCCACAGGGGAACATTTGATTAAAACAAGCAGTCTCTGATATTTACAGCTATTTTTTTTAAGATTGTATTTATTTGAGAGGTGGGGGGGGCATGCAAGTGGGTGTGCACACATGAGTTGGGGGAGGGGCAAAGGGAGGAGGAGAAGGAGAACCAGACTCCCCACAGAGCAAGGAGCCCAACACAGGACTGGATCCCAGAACCCTGAGATCATGACCTGAGCCCAACACAGACACTTAACCGACTGGGCCACCCAGGTGCCCCTCGTTGTAGCTATTTAGAACTTACACATGGCCTCAGGGAATCAGTCAAGACAATTTAACCTGTATGATCAGAACTTTTAGACCCAGGCCCAACCTTGAACTTTTGAAAAACAGCTGAGATTCCACTTCAAATCTATAGACCTTAAACTACCGAGAAGAAATAGGGACTTCACAGTTGGTGAAAATGTATAAAATAGGAGAAGAAAAACTAAGGGGAACCACTTTTCAGAACAACAGTAAAAGAAATCTATGGAGGAGGCAGTAAAGCTATATGTCCTACAACATTCCTGTTCTGAGGTCTGTGAAGGACTCTTAATGACTTTTAACCTCAGTGCAAATTTAACATTTCCTTTAAACTTTTAAAAAAGATTTTATTTATTTGACAGAGAGAAACACAGCTAGAGAGAGAACACAAGCAGAGAGAGTGAGAGACGGAGAAGCAGGCTTCCCCGCGGAGCAGGGAGCCCAATGCAGGGCTTGATCCCGGGACACCGGGATCATGACCTGAAATGAAGGCAGACACTTAACAACTGACCCACCCAAGCACCCCCAGACCTTTCCTTTAATGATGAATGTAGACACCACAGTAGTATTAGCAAACCTATGACTTGATCATTCTATTAGTTATTAGTGACTAACAACTCACCCCAAATGTGGTCTTTTTTTTTTCTTAAGATTTTATTTATTTGACAAAGAGAGCCAGTGGAGAGGGAACACAAGCAGCGGGAGTGGGAGAGAGAGAAGCAGTCTTCTCACTGAACAGGGAGCCTGATGAAGGGCTCGATCCCAGGACCCAAGGATCATGACCTGAGCCAAAGGCAGACACTTAATGACTGAGCCACCCAGGCGCCCCAAACATATTCATTTAAAATAACCATTTATTTGCTCATGATTTCATTGGCAATTTGGGCTCAACTCAACCTGGACAGCTCATCCTTGCTCCACGTAGCAGGAGCTGGGCTCCCTCAGATGTCTGGGGCCTTAGCCAGGATTGCTGGGCTTCTCCCCCTTGTGGGATGTTTCCCTCAAGGAGTCTCACGCAGGCTCATCCACATGGCAGCAGCCTTCCAGGAAGGCAAGAATGGAACTCGTTCTTGTCGTATCTATCCTCCTATGTCATATCTATCCTCCTGGCCCACCCCGGGCCAGATTAACGGTGTGAGGGAATAGACTCTACTCTTGATGGGAAGAGTTGCAAAGACTTCGTGTGCACTTTAATCCATGCAATCAACAAATGAAGCCACAGATTTGAGTATTGGATTTTAGCTGTACTCTGATCTCACAACATTCAGTTCATCACTAATTCAAAATTATGTAGTTCTTAGTCCCACCTCTAGATCTTGTTATTTCAGACTTCATAACAAAGCACATGTGTTGTTATATCCTCAATTTGTTTTTTAATATCTTGGGCTTCTTTTTAAGTCTATGTATTTTATTTTATATATTTTAAAATATGTCTTAAGAAAGGGTCTGAAGGCTTCATGGATTGCAAATAGTCCCATGGCACAAAAGAGGTTAAGAACACCTGCACTGCATTATTTCCCTGCAATCCTTACTGTCAACTTCTGCTAAAACTTATTGTATCTATTCTATAACAGGAACATTCTTTGCCTAAAGGCATGTTACCATAACAAAGGTAAAAAGTCTTAGAAACCATAACAACTCAAGAAGAATCTCGGGCCCTATTTCTGGGTCAGGATGAAGCCAGTGCTCAGGAAGGCTGGAGCTCTGATGTCAAAGACAAATGCTTCCACACTTTTTGCCTATTTTAGAATGTAACGAGTCTGCCCTGGGAAAATGAAATCAATCACATCTCCCACGTAGCCACCTCTCGCCTGGTCAATTCATTTTTAACCACGTTCTCTGCTCAATCATGAGCATGTATCCTCTGCTCTCACTGATGAAAGAAAATACAAAACCTTGAAAAGTCAGACTGATATTCCCTGGAAGAAAAAGAGAATTAAGATACGTAATCAATGCATGTTTCTTTGATCAGAAAATTAAGCCATTTACAGAATTTAAAAATATATCATTGCCATTGACTCTTCAGACCACCTAAAATAATGATTTAGGTTTGACCTAAAGAAGCTACCTAAAGACAACTGGCTGAAGGAAATACAGAAAATGTCAGTAACAGATAAGATAATTTTGGTTATTTTTTAGTAGTAAAACTATAGGATATCCAAACCCCTTTGTCTGGTAAAATGATTAACAATCTGGGTAATAATAAACACAATAAACAAATAAACAAATAAACAAATGTTTCCTCAAAAAACATAATCTCGTTGGAAAATCTAATCAGACTCTTTTTTTGGCCGACTGTCATCCAGGGACTCTCCAAGCCCTACAACCTAGTATTTCTTTCTGCAAGTATAAAACACGGAGCTATTTTTATGAACAACGGCTTCGGTCTCCATTGCTAAGGAAGGCATGGCCTGTCAAGTTTGTGTTTTTGCTAAAGGCTGGATGGAAGGCGAGGAGGCAGGAGAAGCCCAGACTAAAGTCAGTTCTGTGTCCATTTCTTCCCAGTGTTGAACCAGGCTGAGAGTTTGCAGCGGCTATACAATGATACTCACTCTCTGTTTCCTGTCGTCCTGGAGCAGCTGGACGACTACAATGCTAAGTTGTCAGACCTCCAGGAATCATTGGACCAGGCTCTTGACCACGTCAGGGATGTCGAGGACATGAACAGAGGCATGGCAGCTAGGCAGCGCGACTACAAGGTACAGCGGGCACACTCCCTGTAAATGCATTTCAGACATATACATCACAAAGTTATGACAAGAAGGGACGGCTGGCATATAAGTTTTAAAAATATATTGATATATTCCAGTCTTCATATCTTTAAAATATTTATGCATTTTTGCCACTGTAATTTGCTAATGTCACTGTGTGTACGTAAAATCAAGTTGAAAGCATTATAATTGTTTAACTTCTGCACTGATAAGAATGCACCTGTTCTTGGTGCTTGTGTCTGTGTGTATGGATATGTTGTTCTGCAAGGGAGTTAGAAATGTGCTATTCTTATGCCTACCATTTAGTTGTTGTTGTTGTTAAACTGAGAGGACTAAAACACCAAAGCAACCCAAAACTTTATGTTTCTGTAATGCCCCCGATTTCGAATCCGAGAGACCACCAAGGAGCCAGTACCAATGCAAACGCACGAGGGTTTATTTGCAAGCTCGAGCTTAGGCCCAATCTACCCGACACAGCGGAGCGGGGACTTGGACCCGAGGTTAAGAGGCATAGCGGTTTTATAGGGGACAGTGGCCAGTGAGGTTGCAGCACACACAGAAAGTTACATAGTCCTGTCAGTCCACAGGCAGGTGGCCAATTGAATTAAAATTTACCCTATAGTGTCTGTTTGAACTAGTCTATTACTGTGGTCAGAACTGGTGCACAAGTTTGAACTAGCCTATCACTCTGGTATAGCAACTCTTTGAACTAGGCTATCACTCTGGCGGGGTTTACTTGTTTACTTCATTCCTATGCAGGGGGTGTTTTAAGCGATAAGCCGGTTACGTGGGTGTAGCACAAGATGGAGTTAGTCTTGTTCTGCTTGTCCAGGGGTAAGGGATTTTTGTTAAATTCCCTTGGGTCCCACAGTTTCTAGAAGGGTATGTATAATTTTTGGAAAGGTATGATAAGCAAATCCTACAGCCTGACTAGTCAGCAGCTACGGGGTTAAGGAATCTAATTCAAGACAAAAGTCATGCAAACACAAAGATGTGAGAGAAATTCCCAGACAAAGCCATAGCTTGCCAAGGCGGGCATCCCTATGGGACCAAGATCCGTGCTTGGCTACCTTAGGGGACTTAGATCTGGTGGTGGTCACAGCTGTTCCAAGTGATGCAAGCTCTCATAACCACCACATGGAGAGGGGGCCATCTTCCCATAGAAAGACACGTGCATCTTGGACATATTTATAAAGATCGGAGTGAAATAGCAATGTCAAAAACTAGGAAGCAACTATGAGCAAATTCATTAATTCTATTATGTTTGCTTTTATTGTCTGCAAAGCCTACTTAAGTGAGACTCTCCACCCTGATTTTCAGTCATCACCATCTCTCAGTAAGTCGCTGGAAATTCTCCTAAATAAAAGTGAATTACCTTATCACCAACATTTGCTAATAGGAGCAATCTCTCAGCCAGTATTTTTTTAGAATAACAATGGCCAGGATAGTGACCAAAATAGCCTCCCATTTTCTCCCCTGGATTCCTGATCCCTTCCCACCCAGCTGCCTCACCTAGCCTGAGCAGCTGCCCCCATCACAGTTGTTAACACTCGCTCTGGTAAAAACCCTTCATCTTTTTCTTCTGACCCTGTACCAGTGCCGTTGACTCTGCAGCTTATGAACCACTGAGTGATCATAAAATAAGTTTGGAGGGTTGTAACCAGACTTCTTTTTTTTTTTAATTGAAATATAGTTGAATAACCAACATTTTCTAAAAAGAAAAGAAATAATAGAATAGAAACTATCAATGAGCATCATCTATAAGAAGGTATGATTTCATCGCATTTCTGCTTCCGCGTTGCAACGTAAATTGCATTTTTAACTGCAGCTCCCGGTTAAGAACATTTGAGATGCTGTCTGATAGGACAGCTTATGCCCCTTCCCATGCCATGAAGGACCCTCTCTGATCCACCCCTGCCAGCCTCCTTCGCCTCGCTTGTTGCAGGGTCCCTGCCTCCCACTTTCAGTTCAGGCAATATCACACTTCCAGTAATCCCATCAGCCTGAAACACAGACTTCCTTTTCTTTTCTCCTTTGCCTGGATAGCCCCAGACATCACCTCCTCCAGGAGGCCTACCCCCCATCCCCAGATGAACAGGTGCTCTCCTCAGCAATCCCATAATGCACGTTGGGACCTTCCCGTTTTGGTCTTGTGATCATCCCTTAAGACCTGTCGTCCTTACCTAGAATAAGTGTTGTAATTTTACATTTCACTGTTAGACCTATAGCACAGCTTAGAAAAGAATAACAGCAAATTTCCGATCTTTTACAAAACTAAAATAACCACACAGTTTAATCATATGTACAAACAATAGCCACACAACTAATAATTACGTGATTTATTTCACCATCCTGCCCTCACCACAACATAATCAAATGATAAAAATCTTTGTCAGCTGAATGAAAGATTCTGTATTTTAAAAGCACTCTTCAGAGAGTCTCTTAAAGCAAAGCTCTGCCTTCCTAGGACTATTTCTCTCATTTTTTTGTGAGGATCAGGAAACTTATTATTCTTTTCAAATGTGAGATGGATACTGAACATGCCTAATACTGCCAATTGTGTGTCATCTTCATAATTATTGTGTTCGTATTGACCTTTCGGTGGGAGTATCTTTGTTTCAAAGCTAATTTTATTCAATTATGTCTAACACTGTCTGTGGTGAGTATGGTAGGTACATGGTAAGTGATAAGCCCCTTGCTTGAAGCATATCATCTTCCAGCTACTGCAAATAAATTTATCACTCAGTTCTGTTACCACAGGGCTTTGGAATTGGGCTCTGACTTCAGGCCGCTAGCTATATTCCCTTGAGGTGACCAGATACAAGAGTTTCCAGTAGGGGTCATATCTCAGACTCTATATCTCAGACTCTGTATAAGGAAAACTGCTCTGAAGGAGCTAAATAATACCAGCCTTTTTTCACCTCCTTTCCTCACATAGTTCAATATCCATGCTTTAAAATATTGCTTTTGTGTAGAGCTGTGTAAACCTCTCCTTGAAGAGACAAGAATAATTAACCCAAGATAGTCACACTGTATTAAGCTTGATAGATTTTGAGGGGAAATTGATTTTGTAATGTCCTTGCATTAAGATGTTCTAATGGGATTCTTTTCTGTCCTTGGACCTTTATCTTCCCCTGTAGCAATGCATTTGGAGAAGATGGCTTCCGTCTTCCTTCCCAGTAAATTAGAAAAGACTGCAGGCAGCACAAAGGACACTGAGATGAACTTTGGAAGTTTTAAAGTATGTCCCTCTATATCTGGGCTTCTGTAATTATTCCCATGATATCTTAGATTATACCATAAGTTAGATATTTCAACTACCATTCAAATTACCGTTTCTAAAGTAACTTCAACTCATTTTTTACTCAGATTGTAAAATGAATCTTACTTTTCCCTCTTGACTTCCCTGGTTCCTTTCAAACTCCAAACTCATTTGAAGTTTTCTAGTATTTCTTCAGAGTCACAACGTGCTGCTCCTAGAACCCAACAGTGAAGGTAGAAATGAAAGCATTCAGCAAAAAACCCTTGGGCCGTTTCCCTCCTCAGAAAGTCTGAGCATCTAACATAAAGAACTCAGAGTGCAGTGGGAGAAGGAAAGTAAGTGGGAACTAGGGTAATCCAGGGAGAGAAACAAAACAACAGAGACTTTGGACACAGAAACAAACTGAGGGACTTGGAGGGAGAGGGGTAGAGGGATGGGAGAGCCTGGTGGTGGGTACTGGGGACACCTAAAGCGTGGAGCACTGGGTGTGGGGAATGAAGAATGAATCTTGGAATACTGGGGAAAAAAAATTTAAGTAACAAGAAAAAAAAAAAAAAGAACTCAGAGTACTAGGATGGAAGGTCACAATTTTATGATTTAAAGTAGTGCCATTTATATTTTTTAGAGGACTTTAAGATTGTTTTGTATGTGCTTTATTCCTACCCAAATGAGCTATTTGTGCCTGGCCCTAAGTCAGCCCATGATAAATGGTTTTTTGAATTACTTCATTTTCTACTTACTGCAAATATAAAGCTTCTGTGAAATCCTGCATCCAGTGTCCCGCTTTACATTTATGGAGAAAAAGTCAATGGCTCTGTCTGAAGTGGTCACTCTCTTTGAGATGATGGTGTTATAAGTAAAAATCATAACTAAGTGCTTCAAAGCTCCCAAAGTGCTGACTTTTGTTATCTCTATATTATAAATGAGAAAACTGAGCATGACAAGGGTAGAATTCCTCAGAGTCACAGTTAGGTGGTGCAGCTTGGATAGGAACCCAGATTTATTTGAGATTTATTTGAGCACAAAGACAGGTGACATTGACTACTCTTCCCTGATGCTTTCTCTAAAGTGACCTTCTCTTCCACTCTCACTTGCTCTTCGTTCCCATAGAAACAACACGAGAGAGTGAGGGAACAAATAGAAGGAGTGAACGTTTCTCTGAAGACATCTTTGGATTCCCTGACAACACCTCGTCTGACCCTTTCAGAACTTGATGAGACAATAAAGGTAGGGATGCTTGTGACTTGTAGGTTTGTATTTATAGCAGATTGGAACAGCGGCTCAGTGTCACAGAACAAAATGGAATCCAATTCAAATCTGTCGACTTAACTGGCGCTATAGAAGCAAAATCGGGTCACAGAGTTTTTCAGTTTCCTTCATCGTGTGGTAGCACTATTCACATATGGGTATATAAATTTAAATTTAAGGACTTAAAATGAAATAAATTAAAATTGAATTCCTCAGTTGAATTAACCATATTTCAAGGGCTTCATAGCACCGTATGTGGCTAACGGCTACTGAATTGGACAGCGTAGGTCTCCTGGCAAAAAGTGCGACTTACATCCATTCTGCTCACTCTTTACTCGTAAGTTGTAACTTTAGTAAAACTAGCATTCAGATCAGTAAGAGACACATTTTTAAGTAGAAAATTTCCAGTAAAATGCAGTGAGCCAAACAATCCCCAAATTACTCTTAACTCATTTGTATTACCTTTGAAGAGATACCATTTTAAAGGCTTCTGATCACCATCTCATCCTTTGATGATTTCAGGAGCAAGCTCTCTGTCTTCCTTCCCTTCCCTAATCCCATCACTGTCTTGGTGACATCAAAATCCAGATGGGTGAGTCCACTAGCTTTCAGACTTCCAGCTCCTATAACTTCTGTCCAACAAGAATTTCCTCCAGCCCACCCTGGTTAACCCTGCTATGGCCACACCCAGGTTTGTCATCAATAATAGTACCTCCTTCCAAACCCCAGTATCAAGCCCCTCCCTCTCTTATCTCACTTACTCTGAAATACCCCCTCCAACAATTATCTGATCACACTGGAACCTCCTCCAGCTCATTATCCTGCCCTTCTCATATTGTCTCTTTCCTCCTTAAGTAACTAAAATGATCAGTACAGTAGTCCCTCTTATCTGTGGTTTTGCTTTCCATGGTTTCAGTTACCCATAGTCAACCTCTGTCTAGAAGCAGATGATCCTGCTTCTCAGTATCCTCACAAGGTCACTTGCAGCCTAATGCTACAGCATAACACCTGCATCAGTCACCTCACTTCATCTCATCATGTAGACATTTAATCATTTCACATCATCAGAGGGGTAAGTACAGTATAATAAGATATTTTGAAAGACCACATTCTCGTAACTTTTTTTTTAAGATTTTATTTATTTATTTGACAGAGAGAAACACAGCTAGAGAGGGAACACAAGCAGAGGGACTGAGAGAGGGAGAAGCAGGCTTTATGCGGGACTCGATCCCAGGTCTCCAGGATCATGACCTGAGCTGAAAGCAGTAGCTTAACCAACTGAGCCACCCGGGCACCCTTGTAACTTTTATTATAGTATATTGTTATAACTGTTGTATTTTATTATTAGTTATTGTGGTTAAGCTCTCACTCAGCCTGATTTATAAATTAAACGTTATCATAGGTTTGCCTGCATAGGAAAACCATGTCGGGTACCATCCAGTTTCAGGTACCCATTAAAGGTTTTGTAATGTCTCCCCCACTGTATAATCATTATTTGCAAACACCCTTAACTTATATATCCACCTCTTCTGCTACTATACTCACATGAGAAGTCTATTCCCATATCCTAGTAAACCCAAGTAACCCCAGCATCATGGCCATACCAGAGAAGCCATCATAATGAACAGCCCACCTCCTCTTTGTCAGTCTGGCTGGTGAATTTGCTTCATGCTGCACTGAAAAATAAGATCAAAGAAAAGAGAACTTCTTGAATATTTCCCACAAGTTCTACCAGCCTACCTACATCCGTATTTACACTTGTACCTTCCTTCCTTGTATAATTAATGAAGTGTCCCTTCTGTTGAAGTTCTATCTCCCTACCTGTGCTCTGAACCCCATCCTTCCTCAGCTCAGTACTCCCCAAAGTATTCCCTCCCTCTTCTGTGTCATCCAATTCTTATTCTCTATTGAACCATTATTACCAAAATGTTAACATGCTCTATGTATGTCCTGTCCTTTGAAAAAGGAAAAACCTTGCCTACATCTCCTCTAATCTCTGCCCGCATTGCTCTGCACTGCTCAGCTTCACAGAAAAACACCTCAAGAATCATTTACCATTGTCATTTCTACCTCCCAGCCCCCTACTGTCTGTTGTACCCAACCACTCCAAATGGGATTTCATGCCCCTGTGAGACTGTTAACACAGGTCACCAGCAAACTCAGCATAGCCAAAACTGTGGTTGTTTCTCCCTCAGAATTCTTAGCCTCCCTGTTGATTAACCTTTCCTCCTGATTTAAATACACAGAGCTTTTATCCTGGCTCCTCCAGTACCCCACTCACCTGGTCGTCCTCCCACCTGATTGGCCATTTTTACCCAGCCTCTTCTGCTAGCTTCTACACATCCTCTATGTAGTAAATATTTTAGGCTCTGCCGCCACATGTAAGCTCACTCTTGTCTTCTTTTTTGTTTTTTGCTTGTTTTTATTTTTTTATGAAAAGTAATACTCCTTTAAAATATAAATAATATTCTTAGCTAGGAGCTGTATAAAAATAGGCCTTGAGCCATTTTTGGCCCAGAACTCTGTCCATCCCTGCTCTGGTATAATGCCTGGCTCAGTTCTCAGTCCTAGGCCCTCTTTGGTACTTAAACTTTCTCCCTAGTTGATCCCATTGAATCTCATGACTTTAAAGAACAATTATAGGCATGATCCCATGATGTATACCTCCAACTATGATACTTGCACTGAGTTCCAAACTCTTATATCCAAACGCTTACCTGAAGTTTTCAAGAAAGAACGCAATGTGGTGAATAGAAGAATCAAAATTTTATCTACCACTTAGATGTGTGATAGGCATATCAAACTTAACATATTTTGAATAAAACCTGTTCCTTCCCTAGCCTTCTCCACTTCAGTAAGTGACACACTTCATTTGCTCAAATCAAAAATCTGGAGTCAATGTTGATTTCTCCTTTACCCTCCCTCCCATGTCAGCAAGATCTATTGACCTTATCTCCAAAACGAGTCCTTGTTTCTGACCACTCCCTTCTCTGCTGTTGTTCTGTAGTCCAAGCCACCTCACTGCCAGCGTGAACTGCCAAAGAGGCCTCGTACTGATTCATTTGCCTCCACTCTTACCCCTCAAGACTCATTCACTATGCAGTAGCATCTCCTAAAAACATAATCAGAAAACATTATTTCTCCTTCATAAAACCTCCAGTGATAGAGTAAGAAACAAGCTCGCTTTTCCATGGCTCATGAGACCCTAAGTGACCTGGCTCTGGCCCAACTCTTTAATTCATTCTGTATATCTCTCTCCAATTCACTGCCCTCCTGCCCACTCCTCTCTGTTACCCTCCACTCTCTCTGTTTTTCAATTACACCATACTTTTCCTTGGCTCTGGACCTTTTCACTTACTGTCTCCAGATCTTCAAATGGCTGTTATGCTTGTGAACATTCAATTCAAAACCCTTGCCTTCAGTCATCCTCCAACCCAACCCACCTGTTGTATTTTATTCAAACTGATTTTTACTCCCTGAAATTAACTGGTTCAATTATTTGATCACTTGTTTATCATCTATATACTCCCACTAGGTTTTAAATTACTAGAAAGCTGAAACTGTATTCATAAGCTATGTATTCGATCTCCTAAAAGAGTGCCTGGCACACAGTGGGCATATGATGAATGAATTTTGTTGAATGAGTTAATGAGTAAAGCTTGAATGTCTATGGTATTCTTCCTATTTATACAACTAAATATAATTTTTTTCAAAGTACTCTCCCCAGATGACCTGCCAAATGGCTAGAGACTTAATACTCTCTCCATAGAAATAAATCTTCTGTGCTAGGAATTGTGTTACATTCTGGGAATACAAAAATAAATTAGACACAATTCTTGCCTTCTACAATCATGTAGTCTGGTGAGTGGGATAACCAGGTAAAATGATTATAGTAGTGTTGTACATGGACAATAGAAATATATGGCAACACTGAACTCATCCTGGAGAAATTAAGAATGGCTTCATAAAGGAATTGATATTTGAGCTGAAATTAGAAAGGTGAATAGAATTTTTCCAGGTGGGTCAGACAAAAAAGAAAGCATCCTGGTTTTCTTAAAAGAAAGTTATCCTGGACAAAGAAAATATTATATCTTTTCTTAAAAGAAAGTTATCCTGGACAAAGAAAATATTATAAAAACGGGCACAGGGGGTCAGAAAAAATCATGGAGCATTAAAACCTCCATTAGTGAAGTTTCCGCCAAGGTATATAATGGGGTGAGGAGACATAAGAAATGATGAGATTAGTGAAAGAAGAGAGATCAGTTGAGGAAGGCACCTGAGTAATCAGATTTGCTCCTGTAGAGCAATTGGCTGATTTTGAGAGGGGAAAATAACATGATCAGATTTGCTTAATAGGAAGATCACCACTCCTGTAGGAGGGTGCAGAGTGGGTTAAAAGATTCAAAGTCTGGGCTAGGAGAGAGGAGTTAGATTATTCAGAAAGGGAAGGGTTGAGTCAAGTATGAGAAACACCAATTTTTAAAGTCTCCTTCCTGGACAGTGAAACAGGAGACCGAAGAGAGGGCAATGTTACAGAAGCTAGGGAAAGAGAGTTTTAAGACAAAGGCAGTGACCAACACTGTCATGAACCAGACATAAATCCAGTAAATAAAGACAGGAAAGTGTCAAATGGATCTGGCAACATGGTGTCTGACATGGGGACCTAGGCAAGAGCCATATTTGTGGAATGGGATGTATCAACAAAGAAAAGATGCTAGAGTCAAGGAATAGGTTTTGTTTGTTTGTTTTTAATGGGAAAGTTTAACTGGAGCATGTTTACATCTGAGAGGGGAGCTAGTAGCTAGAGAGCAAGAAGAACAGAAAACAGGGCAGCATGCCTTATACAGAAAGATAACCCTTTTCCTCTTAAAGTATGAAGAAGGTGTACGTAAAGATGTAACTATAAATAAGTGTATAGGGATGTTTTGGTGGGGGAAGGGACTAGAGAATGGTGGCAAAGAGTTGTTTGCAATCCTTCTTTGTTGGTATTGGAGTCTGTGAGAATAGTACCCCTTTACCCCTTTCAGCTCTCAAGTTCTAAACAAGTTGAAAAATAAATAAAATAGTAAATATAAAGTCCAAGAAGGTAACCTCCATTTCTGATGCAGTTAAGATGAGGGCATGGCTTTAGTACTCTTAGCCAAGTGGGGTTGCTAATACTCAATCCCAGAATTAGGCAGAGCCACCCACTCAGGCAGGCAGCATTGCAAGGTTCATGTAGGGGTTCTTCCCAGAAGAACTTTCATCAGGAACAAACACAGGAAAACTCGGGTTTTCTGCTGGCAGCTTGCTACCAAGAGGCAGAAGGTAGAATTGAACAGAGCCTACACAGCTATTCCCCCAAAATTTAACAATCAAATAAACCAGTCCTTCTGTCAGGAGCAGAATGAAGAAAGGGGTGGAAAGGTCTGAGATTTCACCAATTGAGCTCCCTTTGTAGGGAGAAAATTTCAGGAGCACAGAAAAAATGATCCCTGCTACAGTTAGTTGATGTCTCCTAAATAAAGAAAAAGAAAAAAGAAAAATACAGTGATCTATTTAGAATCAGATGGTGATAGAGGAAAGAAATATGATTGGCTTAAGAATGGTGACAATGTTTAGAATCACTATTTAGTGACTGGGAAAAATGAATGATGCTTATTAGACTCAGTAAGTGAGATATCATTAGTATGAATTTCTATTTTGTTGGAGTAGTAAAATAAAAAACAGACTGGAGTGGGTCAAAGAGACAGCTAACAAAAACACTTTTTTGGCTATATATTGTTATGGAGGGAAAGAAAAGTAGGGTAGTAACACTGGGGAGATGTATGGGTAATGGAGGTTTTTTGTTTAGCTTCGTTGTGTCTTGTTTTCAGATGGGAGAAGGCAGAGCATGCCTGAAAGCCAGGGAAGCAATCAGTAGAAAAGAAGTTGTTGAAGATGCAAGAGAAATAGATAAAAGTCTACTAAAAAGTATTTAAACTCCTATAGACCTAGCCTAAAATTTACTGAACTTCATAATGAGGGAGACTAGAGATTATCTTTTGGTGCTGAGAAGAATATTTTAAGTTATTCTATATTCAATTCACTTTTTAAAATGTTTTCTTTAGAATGCATCAGGGATTTATGCGGAAATAGATGGAGCCAAAAATGAACTACAAGGAAAACTATCCAACCTAAGTAACCTTAGTCATGGTTTAGTCCAAGAAGCTGTTGACCATGCACAGAATCTTCAACAAGAGGCTGATGAATTGAGCAGGTAATATCCTGGTTTTAAAAACGCAAATATCTACCTAAGCTGAATAACTCATTTTTACTCAATTCCATGTGCCAGAGTTACTGGGATACAGGTTAACAGGTTGGGTTGTGTTTGTTTGTTCATTTGTAGGTTGCCTGGTTGGTCAGTCTGCGAGTCAGCCAATTATAATTTATTGCCATTGTTTTGGGGAGAGTTTTTTGGCTTAAAAAAAAAATCTGTCAGATTAAAGACCTAATGAGGAGGTGATTCTGCTCCATAATTATTAATAGGGTGACTTAAGACATTTTGGTCAGGGACATTACTACTGCACAAAATATTATCAAATAAGGGCTCCTGGGTGGATCAATCAGTTAAGCAACCAACTCTTGATTTGGGCTCAGGTCATGATTTCAGCATTGTGAGATGAAGTCCCGCGTCTGGCTCTGCCCTCAGTATAGAGTCTCCTGGAGATTCTTGACGTTCTCTCTCACCTTCTCCCCTGTCCCTCTTTCTCTCTCTCTTTCTCTCTCTCTCAAATAATAAATAAATAAACCTTTTTAAAAAATTATCAAGTAAATCAGATCCCTGTACAAGGTCTAATTCTAACACCATCACATATTTATTTCACAGACAGCCTTTGCTTTCCACACCCAAGGGTCTTCAGTAAAGCTGGTTGGAAGTTGGCAATACAATTGACTTCTGGTAAATACTCTAGACACTCTACAATGCCCAGGAGGGAATGTTTGATTTCAACACCTGATTAAGAAAAAATCAATCAACAATTTTCCTAATAGCATCTAAAAGAGAATCACATACCCTTTGGGCACTCAATTAATGTTAATTGAAATGTCCTGAAAGATTGGAATTGAATTCATGACCTTGAAATGATAGGCAAATGATGAGATAATTATAGAGAAAAACTACAGACCTGGCAATTAGAAACAAGGATCTGTAAAGGTCATGAATAAAATAAGAACCAATAGTAACTCTTGTTCAAACTTAAACCACCTCTATTCTTGATTGTCAAAATTTTCTAATATCCCTCCAAATCTTCTAAGAATTGAAAGAAAGAGAGGAGACAGAGAGACAGAAAGAAAGAGAAATGGATGTTGTGTAAAATCTTGGTATCCGAGATGGCATTATATCCACTTATTATCATGCTTCCAGGAAATTTGCTTTTGATCAGACCAATAAAATGAAGCTTAGATAAAGTATGATTTGGACAATATGCTGTAATGAAATAATTTTGTTTTTGAGATTCCCTCCTGTGGTTCTCTTCATTGTTCTTTTGTCCTTTTAGTGAATATGTCCTGTTGATTGGGATCCCAGTACATACCTCTGCTAAATGCAACAAACAGTGTTCTAGCATGATTCTAAGAAAGTTACCCATGCTTTATATGAAAAAATCATCAGAAATATCAATCGCCCTGAGGTCTCTTTTGCATCTAGGATATTTCAAACTGCGTATATTCAGGGAAATATTGAAATTTATAGATGTCTTTCCCTCAAAATCTGAATATTCTTCATCATCAATCTGGTGACCCATAAAACAGAGACAAACATAATTCATCCAGAAACTTCCATTTCAAAAGCACATTTTCATTTTATATATTGATGCAGTACCTCTTTTGTGCCTAGTAATGAAAACAGAGTATTAAAGACTCTTTTCATCTCTTTCTTGTATCTTAACATTAGCCAGAAAAATTTTAAAAATATTAATGAATACTTTAACATTTTATTCTTTGTATCTGTTTCTTTTAAAATTTCCTCAGATTTTCCTCTCTGTGCCATTTCTGAAAACAAGGGGTTGTGGGTAAGAAGAAGTAGCAAGCATGTGGATTAGAATTACCTCTGCAGAGCAGAGCTGCATTATGGATTTCCTCAGTCCTAGGTACTTTTGCTTCTGTGGGCCCCTTCCTCCACAAAGAAATTTAAAATTACATGTCATGATAGCATTGTTATAAAGACTAATCATTATTAGTATCCTCATTGTTCTCCTGATTTTAAAAAAATGAAAATGACAAATTCTTTGTAAGACCCTCTTATGCCTAAAGGATAAGTCAGCCCCCCCCCCCGCCACCCCGCAAAGAAGCCCAGTGATCATGAACTTGGACAAAAGAGAAGAAAGTAGCCAAGCAAATACAAAGAAGTTGCTCTGAGCCTAAGAGAGCACACAGGCACTGAAACTGGGTGAAGGAAATTGGGAATCAATTGAGCTCAGTAGGTCAGGACAGTTGGAAGACATGAGCCAGCGTGGGATCCTCAATGTCACATACTGGGTTACAGAGAATCTTCTGGAAGTTACTGATGAATCAAGTGACAGTAGGCATCAATGTTTGGGACTGAGAAGAAAATACGCAGCTGGTGTATTTAAAACTGAGTAAAACTGAGGCCAAGGATTCAGGATGAGCTGCAGCAATGAAGGGGTATTTATGTCAGAGAGGAAGAAGTCTATGTCAAAAAGTGAATGACTCAATGAATACACTTAGAATTTGAAATTCCAATTCAGGAAATAGTTTAGGCACAATAATAAACCCTGACGTTTATTGGATGACAGGCACAGAACCAAACATGTCATATAGTTATTATCTCTGTTGTACTTCACATCAGTCCTCTGAGGCATATATACAGTATCAGGCACTATGTGAAGGTGCCTAGCAAATAGTGGATGAGGCTCACAGAGGCCAGAAAGTGGTAAAGGCGGAGAACACAGTGTATAGGGTAAGGGTGGAAATAGGCATGAGTAGGGCTTTGCACTTTGAGAAAGCAGCTGGGCCCCAGGAGTGAGACAAACCATAACCTGAGCCCTGGTTCCCTCTATGAAAAAGGAATAACAATGGCTACTTCATGGGTATGGTAAGAATTAAACACATATTATACACCGCAAGGCTAGCCCAGGACCTGCACATAAATGTTCAGGGTGTATCGTCCCCCTTCTTAAGGGAAACTAGGACACTTTATGAAGTGAACAAAAGGTTGAATAAATAGAGTGAAACCAACTCATACCTAACACCATGCTGAGGCTTGCACCCTCCTCTGAGCACCTTGGTTTCTTTGATGGAAAGGAAATAACAGTGCTTATCTTGGTAAGTAGGTGGGGGAGGACTATCGGTTCATTCCTGGGCCTGACCGCCACCACATGAACAAACGCGCTTGGAGAGGTGCAGAGGGCTGTTTTTAAATCATCAGTCCCTTTTCCTATAGCCACTGCCCATGGAGCCAAAATAGGGAAGCACCAAAGGCAGAGGAGCGCAAAGAAGATGTGCTCCTAGGAGAAACAGCTCGGGGAAAACCTCGCCAAGCCACATGGCTTTGAACAGCAGGAGGGAGGTCCCTCGGGTTCCAGAAGTATTCAAATCAAGCTGTAAAAATGGCCCCATTTCCCACAAAAGTAGGAAAGAGGAATAATGACACGTTTGTTCTTTAACAGGAATTTGCACAGTTCTGATATGAATGGGCTAGTACAGAAGGCTTTGGATGCTTCAAATGTCTACGAAAATATTGCCAATTATGTTAGTGAAGCCAATGAAACGGCAGATTTGGCTTTGAACATCACTGATCGAGTTTATGATGTACGTATTCCCTTACTTTGTTTTAAGATTTTGTTTTTAAGTAATCTACATGAGGCTTGAACTCACAACCCTGAAATCGAGAGTCACGTGCTCCACTGACTGAGCTGGCCAGACACACTCCCCCACTCTGAGTATTCCCTTATTTTAAAGTTCATTTATATATTGCCTTTTCCCAGCTTACTGACTTTTTGGTTTTCTAATGTCTTCACTTGAGCTTCCACTGTAATGTAAATGGCAGAAAGGGCAGGAGAACTAAGAAAAGACCATTTTATTTGTGTTATGAAGGTTTCGGTAGCACAACCTCTTCAAAATGTGCCATACTCCTGTCAGCAAATGCCAGTTCCTTTGACAGCTTTTTAAAACCACAGTCCCCGAATAAAGCATATTTAAGATGAGCCTGTGCTGAGAAGATGCTTTATGCACACATTCACGTTTTTTCAAATCAAAAATTGTTTATTGAGTGGCTTCTGTTTGACAAGCACTTTGGTGGGGCATTCGCCAGATGCTGTTCTAGACTGACTGAATTTTCCTTGAAAAACATTTGTCTTGAAATCGTCATGGTCTTTATTTCCTCATGTTCCCATTTGACCTTGATTTTGAGCTATGGAAATGAAGTTGTATGAATTTTTCTTGGTGTTTAGCAAATAAACGGTGTCATTTATATCCTCAGTCCATGAAAAGTGGATTTCTTCTGTCATTCTTATTCTTTCCATGCAATTCCTTTGCAGGCTGTGAGTGGGATTGATACTCAAATCATTTACCATAAGGATGAGAGTGAACACCTCCTCAATCAAGCCAGGGAACTGCAAGCCAAAACAGATACTAGTAAATATCTTCCCTTTCCTACCTTCCTTCTGATTTATTGCTGCTTCTATCCTTTCATACAGTACTTCTGCATATGGATAGAGATTTCAAAATTCTAGGACTAAAGAGTAAATGATCTTTTAACTGAATAGAGCATGAATAGTTCCTGCTGAGATTCAAGGTATAAAAAAAGCAAAGATTGGATATGTTATTTTTTTAAAGATTTTATTTCTCTATTTGAGAGCTAGAGAGAGAGAGTGGGGGAAGAGGAGAGCAGAAGGTGAGGGACCAGCAGACTCCTTGTAGAGCACAGAGCCCACCCCTGGGCTTAATCTCAAGATCCCAAGATCATAACCAAGCGGAAACCAAGAGGTAGACGCTCAACTGACTAAGCTACCCAAATGCCCCAAAGATTGGATATTATAAAATAAATTGTGGTTTAAAAAAAATAACCCTTCCATGTAGTAAAACATGGTGGATATTCTTGTTAATCAAATAGACTAATTAGGCACCTAAATGGCTCACTTGGTTAAGTGTCTGCCTTCGGCTCAGGTCATGATCCCAGGGGATCCAGTCCCATGCGAGGCTTCTTGCTTGGTGAGGGAGTCTCCTTCTCCCTCTACCCTTCCCCCCTGCTCATGATCTCTCTCTCACTCTCTCTCTTCCAAATAAATAAATAAGATATTTTTCAAAATTGGCTAATTAATAGAAATTTTCAAGGAGATAATGCCATAAAATATATTTACCACTAAAACTATATTGTACTTAATTTAGTCTTTCTAAGACAATTCAGAAGGCCTTCAAACTTTTATATGAAGTAATGGGTCAGCACTGGGAAAGTCAGGAGGATAGGATACCACAGAGCCAGGTAGTTGTTGGCACTTTCCTGTAGTTTGTGTTCTATAAGTTTACTGCATGTAGGACAAGCCAGTGACCACAAGGGAAGAAGCATTTCCAAAGATTAGTGTTTGCATCTGTGAAAACAAGCACATCCAAGTAGGAGAGGGAAGAAAAAATAAAAGCAAAATCATGTAGTCAATTTTGAATTTTGTGAGCTACTCTTAAAAACAATTGCATTAGCTAAGAATTTCACTACACATTATTCATCTCTGAATTAATGAACTCATACCTAAGGATGGTTGCCCATTGAATGATGAGGTTGCAAATCCATTCTCTAGCTAACTTCTAATTACCACCTAAAAAGAAAGACCAAGTTTGAAACAGAAAATGTCATGTAATTTCATCAAAGCAATTAATCTTAATTCTAATCATGCATTTTCTTTTTTTTACAAAGAGCATTATGTATAGAAAAAATGCATTTGTTTTTCCTATGCAGAATATTAAACTAGCTATGATAAAGCAACTATTATTTTATATTTGCTGAGTAAAAAGGACAATAAATGTGTCCTCTTCTTATTCATTCATTATGTAAGTCTTGTCTTGAACATACTCTTTACAAAAGAATTAGAATATTGGCAGCAACAATTTAGAATATTAAAAGTAAAATATATTTTTATTAAATTATCATTAACATACAGTGTTATAATAGTTTCAGGTGTGCAATATAATGATTCAACAGTTCTATACATTATTCAGTGCTCATCCCAAAAAGTGTACTCTTAAAAGTAAAATATTTTAAGTAAATGTTGACATATCCATGTGTTGCTTGTTTCTTGAGTTGTGAATACCAGAATGTGTGGATCTTCAGGACAAGCGACTTAAAGATTTTTATTCTCCTTGATAATTTGCAATGCAGTCTTGTCATTATTGAGTTAATGAGTTAACCTCATGAAAACATTATTGAGTTAACCTCATGAAAACAATTATTCCTTCCTGGTAATAGTATCCCTTCAAAGTTCTCTATTTTAAGTACAGATAAAATATCTGCATTGGTCTCTGAATATTTTGCAGATCTGGTTACCTATTTCATGATCTTGTTTGGTTAAATTTCTTCACATATTTATTTTCAAAGGGACATCCATGGAGAGTTAGGACCATTTGGGTTAGAATTTGCCTCTAGACAATAACGTTTGTGATATAAATTCAGATTTTCAAATAAACTATATTCATCTACTGAGTTACATTACAATTTCAAATACTGTTAATTCATTTCCATATGACTTTCAATGATCAGTAATTTTTATACCCCAGATTTCCTTTCTTCATTATCTATATCAAATAGTTAGCAATCTACAACAAACTCAGGAAGTTGCTATTTAAAGGTAACTTCTACTGAATTCATGTGTAAAATGAAAAATGTTTATGTAAAACAATAAGTTTCAAATAGGAAAGACTTTTTTTGAAACATTTTTTTTCTTACAAACATCCAGCCCAAAATAGAATTTTTTTTCACTTATTTTTATCAGGGGCTCCAAATAGAAAGTTAAATATATTCTTTCTCAATGTATCATTCAGCGACTTTTGCAGCTACAAAACCCAAAAGGAAAAGCTGAAAAAGATTCCATCACAATATTCAAAAATAAAGAGGGAGAAGGGAGTATAATAGGAATACAAAGTATATTTAAGTCCCTCCTTGAATTCTGGGAAATTTTTGGCACTCCCCAGAGGAAGTAAGAAAGAAGTGCTTGTACTTTGTGTACATTGTACTTGGTGACATAATCAAACTCAGCACCACTCGTCTTATACCCACTATACACAAGTCGGGAAAGATAACCAAACAAGAAAGCACAAAAAGACTATATACTAGCATTGAGAAAACATACCAGGGGAGAGTATATATTTACAAGCCTATTGGAGAGAGAGAGAAAAGTATAATAGGAAATGAAGAAATGATTTCTCTGTTTGTCAAAAAGCATAAATTTCCTGATGCTTTGGAAGTAAACGAAGCACAAAACAAGAATCCTTGGGAAAATTCATTCTTCAGTTCAGACAACAAGATATTACATCATGATTTGTTTGGATTTTCTCCAAAATTACCTGTTTTGAAACTATGTTACAAGTGCACTTTTTTTTAAAGATTTTATTTATTTATTTGACAGAGAGAGAGAGCACAAATAGGCAGAGAGGCAGGCAGAGAAAGAGGGGTAAGCAGGCTCCCCGCTGAGCAGAGAGTCTGATGTAGGACTCCATCTCAGGACCCTGAGATCATGACCTGAGCTGAAGGCAGAGGTTTAACCCTCTGAGCCATGAGGCGTCCCACAAGTGCACTTTCAAGAATAATTTTGTAAGAAAAAGATTATCAAACCTGGCACAAGAACAAATAGAAAATCCAATAGACCTATACGTACATATATAAGTTTAATCAGTAATTAAACCCTTCCCACAAAGAAATCTCAAGGCTCATATGACTTCGCCTG
This sequence comes from Spilogale gracilis, assembly GCA_004023965.1. NCBI lineage: Eukaryota > Metazoa > Chordata > Mammalia > Carnivora > Mephitidae > Spilogale > Spilogale gracilis. The sequence continues at coordinate 157,811 of PITA01000565.1, forward strand.
TGAATTCTTCCAATCATCTGAACAAATGACATCACTTATATATAAATTCTTCCAGAAAATAAGAGGAAATATTGTCTAACTTGTTCTATGAAGCTAACAAAACTAAGATACAAAACCTGATAAGGACATTGTAAAAAAGGGAAGATTACAAGCCAAATTCTGTCACAAATAAAGATGTGAAAATCTTAAGATAGTAGCAAATCAAATCTAACACACATAGAAATGGTAATACATGGCCAAGTTAAGTTTATTCTGGGATTTCAGGGGAAGTGTAACATTTAAAACATCAATAGTAATTCATCACATTTAAAGAATATATCAGAAATTTCATGATTATCTCATCACATGCAGGAAAACCATTTAACAAAACTCAGTGCCCATTCATGTTTTTTAAAAAAAACCAGAATAAACTAAGAATAAAAAGCAACTTCTGTAATCTGAGAAAGAAAAATAAAATAAAATAGCAAGCATCTTAATACTGACATATTTAGTTTGCCCACTAAGACTGGAAACAAGACAGCGATATCCCACATTACCAATTCAATGTGTAAAGATCCAGTTTAATTCTATGTAGAACATAGCTAGAAATTAATTTTAACACCATTTGCAATAGCATAAAATACCTAGGAATAAAGCTGAGAAAGATGAGATCTCTACACATAAAACTATACTATGTTACTGAAAGAAATTAAAGATGATCTAAATAAATGGAGATAAATTAGAATTTAGATCTAAGGAAGAATAAGTAAAAACTATTAACTGGAAGACTCAAATTTGTAAAAATGACAATTCTGCTAAATTTATCTATAGACTAACTATAATAGCAACCAAAGTACCAGAGCTATATGTAAATAGAGAAGATGGTCCTAGAATTTCCATGGAAATGAGTGTGGGTGGAGCTAAGAAGCCAGAACAATCCTTGAAGAATAAAATCAAAGCTGGAAGGCTTAAACCATCAGATACCAAGACTTAACCACTCTACAGAAATTAAAACAGAGATATGAAAGATATAAAAAATTATACTACTGTGTCATTTCTTTTTAATAAACTTAAGAACAGACACAACTAACAGATGCAGATAGAATTCAGAATAGTGGTCATCCTTGGGGAATCATAGAGGGCCCAGGAAACTTGAGTAGCAATAGTGTTCTACTTTCTGGACTTGGCACAGCATATATTCTGTGCTGAGTTTGTGCAAATGTTTATAATGTGCGCCCTCTTCTAGATGTTTGTTATATATCAAGTAAAATTTTATTTAAAATTTAAGAAAAAAGAATTATTCTTGTGTAACAGTCATCACCATAAATAGAGATAGGCTTTTCTCTTTTCAGCTCCTTATCAACTGCGCTGCTAGTTGTAATTCACAGCAGTGCTATATTTTTCAAGAAGTTAGCCATTATCCCTGCACCTTTTATGAGTCACTTTATGGCATCCTAAATCACTCCCAAGCAGCGATACTAGTATTCTATAGTCCTATACCTCTTAATGAGAATGTCACTTCCTAGAGCTGGTGTTCTATGTTCACACCATATTCAGAATATTACAAATGACCCATAGCACAGAGCAGAATTTTCCTTGTTGAAATGGAGATTTTTTTTTTTCTCCTAGCCTCTTGGCTCTACTGGTGCTTTTTTTTGGCTTCTTCTCCACAGGCAATGATGAGGCGGTAGCTGACACCAATAGGCGAGTCGATGGAGCTCTAACAAGGAAGCGTGCTCTCAAAGACAGATTGAATGATGCCGTTAAGCGACTACAAGCCACGGAGAGAGGTAGGGTCACAGACAAGAACTTTGTTTGCATCTGTTTGTTTGCTGGGATTAAAATAAATCCTTAAGGAAGGAGTACATAATTCCTTACTTGTCAATCCTTCTATAAATAAATATTGTTTTCTGGTGACAAAAGGAACTATGTTCATCACACATACACATACACACACATATACACACCCTGGAAAATAATTGTAAAAGCTATAATCATACTTCGTGGGGGTGACCATTAAATTTAAGAACACTTTACTCCAAGTGTGTGTGTGTGTGTGTGTGTGTGTGCGCGCGCTTGTGTGTGGGCACGTGTGCGGGTGCTTTAATGCAGTCAGGCTGCTTACACTATTTCGTAACCCACTTCCTTGTGAACATTCCTTCTTCATTAATAAATATGCTCTAATTTGGTTGCTGGGTCTCTCTGGCCCCAAATGTAAGTAGCTGCTGCCGTTACCTGCCATATCATTCTGATGGTGCAGGTAGGGAGACCACCAAGCCAGAGACACAAGAGCACTCACTTTGCCTAATCTGGAAGTACAGTGGTATCTTAAAAAGATGGGCTGGAAACCAAACTGTTGAATGTGCATTTTCTCCTACGCGGAGCAAATCCAGCTACTCTCTCCTAGTTCACCAAAGCCCCAGCCAAGACGGTGTCATCCGGTGAGAATACCTGTCATTTGTACCATCAGAGCCACCACACGCTGGGCACTGAGCGGTGGTTTATATATTTTATGTCATGTGGGCAAGTACCACCATTGCCTTTAGATGGTGGTGAACCCCGAGGCTTGTCAAGGTTTGGGAACTTGCTCCAAAAGGCCCAGCTCCAAAAAGAAGCAGACCCAGGATTCAAAGCTGCATCCATTAGAGTTCAGATCGTGTGAAGTTGAATTAAAAGTTTCTTCACTTAAGAAAAAGGAAAAGCTCCAACCTCACCTGTGACTTTTATTACCAAAGTAATATGTGGTTATTATAGAAAGAGTAGAAAATACAGATGAGAAAAAGAAAGAACAGAAGGAAAAAAAATCTTTTGTAATCTCATCCTAGGAAAAAAATATTTTATTGTAAACTGACATTCTTTTTCTTTTAAATACATGACTTTTTAATAAAAATAGAACGTCACCATATATTGTATTTTGCAATTTGCTTTTACTATTTAAAAATAATGTTCCTTACTGATTTACTTCAGTAGTAGAACATCATTTTTATGGCAGAAGGTGTCCCGCATAGAAGAAAGTAAAACTTATAGTGACTTCAGATATGAACATTTTATGACTTAAAATCTCATAGATGTTTTCTGTGGCTTTCTCACCAGGTCTCTAGCCTGAAGAAATACTAATTGCATTTTTTTTTAATTTACCTCTAATTTGAAAATGTTTTAAGGGAGCTATCTGACAAGCTCACATTTTAATGCTACTTTCACAATTTTCTAACTTATACCATAATTAACATATATTTAAAAGTCTTTGTTCAGCTTAAAAACCCAAAACTTGAGATCTGTTTTATCCCAATGATTAAATGGATGTTGATGTTCCCAACAAACGTCCTGCTTCTCTGCAAAGTGAGTGTCCCTGTGCTCTGTGTGAAGGTGATGCCCAGCAGCGTCTGGATCAGTTGAAGCTGATCACGGAGGAAGCTAACAAGACCACAGTGGAAGTCCAGCGGGCAGCCGCCCCCATGGCTAACAATCTAACCAACTGGTCACAGAATCTTCAGAGTTTTGACTCTTCTGCTTACAACACTGCAGTGGACTCTGCCCAAGATGCAGGTATCACATTTTGCATCCCGTTGCATTGGCCGTTAAGCTCAACATGTCTTTCATTAGGAAGCGGTTGTTTTCATTTGGGTGTGGGATTGGAATATTGTAGAAGTTCGCTTCGAAAAAAGGAAAAATTTTGCTCAGGTCATCTATCAATATATGTATGTGTGTGTACCTATGAAGCATATATATTTCACATAAAAATACTAGAGAGATTGGTTAAGAGTCATTTCTTTTTCTAGATGCAGTAATGGCCTCACTGATTTTTGTCAGTGTTGAGTCTGTTCCTTGGGGAAGAACGTCAACCACAAGATATTGGTTTACTTTGAGGGAAAATATTTACTAAACTGCAATGCTTTGTCCTTACCTGAAAAATGCAGGTTATTACCAACAAGTACTGATGGCCAATCATAACTCAAGGTTCCCATAAAGAACAGTTTGGGAGCACCTGGGTGGCACAGTCAGTTAAGCTTCCAACTCTTGGTTTCTGCTCTCAGGTCATGATTTCGGGTCATGATATCAAGCGCCACATCAGGCTCTGTGCTCAGCATGGAATCTGCTTGAGCTTCTCTCTCCCTCTCCCTCTGCCCCTCGTGCTCAGGTGTGCTCTCTTTATCACTCTCAAATAAATAAATAAATATTTAAAAAAATAATAGAACAGTTTGTTGGCAAGCTTGAATGAACATTTATAGCAATAAAAATGAAATATTCTGTTATCTACCTAATTTATTTAGTTATACACAGATATTTAAATCACATATTAACGTGTTTATTCCATCTCTTCTACCTCTTAAATATCAATGTCTTTGTCATTCTTTGACTAGAACTTTCTGTTCTCCAGCATGGTTTTGCAGAACATATTACCTTCATTTCCATCTGAGTTAAGAAACAGCTTTATTAATCCACATTTGATCATTCTTTCACTTGAAAATTTATCCCAGGTCACAAATATTCATTCCCATAACATGAAGATAACTGTTACATTCATCATTCATTTCTTAAGTATGTATTTGTGAGTTTTCCCATGTAACAGTCACCTAATTGCATTTAGAACTAGTCTTTAAAAGTTTTGCCTACATGACATCTAACATTTACATTTATAAAGACAGAGCCTCAGGAATGTGTTAAATTTTTTTCTTCCTTTTTCAGTCCAACCCACGATTCCAATAACATCCAGAACTACCATTAATTGAAACTGTTTCAGGTCTCTGTGTTTTCCCCAGACAGCATTTTGTGGTTCAAATCAAAATAAATAAAAGAGCATACCACAACATAAGAGACTTTATAAAGACTCTAATAAAAGGTGGCTCCCTTTCTCAGAGAACTGGAGAGAAACTCTGTTTTATATACATTTCCATAGTCCAAATTTAATGTAACACGTTAAATATATTTATTATCTATAATTTTAAAGACCATTATACTGTAACATGTCTCTTGTGGTCAGCTATCCAAACAACAAATATTTATCTCTGTATTAAGATAATAAAGTGGTAATTTCTATTATTTTCTTTAATTCTATTCCTTAAGATAGAGAAGCACCCTACTTCCTAAATACAGAAAAGAGATTTATCCTTGGTCCTCACTGACATATTCTTCTGAATCTGAGTTTAGTTTGGCTCTGGTAAGAGGCTTCCTCTTTTCCAGCTGCTACTGCTTAATGACCATGGCTTTGCCCTATGCAGGCAGAATATGCAAACGATATTCATTCTCTAGTCCAGTGGTTCATAAGCCTTCATGTGCTTTAGAATCACCTGGGCCTCACTCCCAGAGTTTCTAATTCAGCAGGTTTGGGTTGGAATCACAGGTTTTGCATTTCTAACAAGTTCTCTGATGATGCTGAAGCTGTGCGTCTGTGGACCACACATTGAGAGCCACTGGTCTGGTTCATGAAACCTTAGAGAACGTTATGCCACTCCCCCTGTTTTGGGCTTCTCTCATCTAGCTGTGTAAATATGATTTATTCTCTCTTTTTTTAAGATTTATTCATTTATTTTAGAAAGAGATTGTGTGAGCAGGGGCAGGAGCAAAGGGAGAGGGACAAGCAGACTCCCCATTGAGAGCAGAGTGGGCGTGAGGCTCCATCTCATGTCCCTGAGATCATGACCTGAGCTGAAAACAAGGGTCAGATGCTTAACCAACGGAGCCACCCAGGCACGCCTATTCTCTTTTCTACATGTACCTCATATCTTAAAAAAAAAAAAAAAAAAAAAAAAGAAACATAAGCTACAAAGTCAGTATGGTGTGTTTGTATCATCACTCTTATTGGGCCCATAGACCATGGTGCCCACCCTCTCCTTGGCACAACTGCCACTCCTCTGGGCACTCTGTTGTTTCCTCCATGTAGCTCCACCTCTGCATGGACCGTTGCAGCAACAGTGTGATGTGGGAATAGGCATCCTGGGGAAAGACATTGCCACCTCCTTTTGCCCAGCCTTCCTTTAGACTTGTTCTATCAGTTCCATTAGAAATGCAAGCAGACCCAGTGCTATATGGTGAAAGGAACATATGAGCTCTGCCCTTCAGAAATGTACATTATAGGTCAGCTCACTCTACATACAATGTGTAGACCAACAGACATGATGAATGCCACAAAATAGGAATCTCTTATATATCAGGCTTAACTATTCCTTTGGCAGGATTACAAATAATTACACTTCTCACAGAAGTAACCCTGTGTTAGTTGTCTCTTCACCTGATTCCTTAAATATATGTTAATTATTCCTTATATATATATTCCTTATATATATTCCTTAAAAATATGTTAAAACTAACATTAATTAATATAGTTGAGATATTTACTCAAGTGATTAATTTCTATTAACTGCAGTAAGAAATCTGACAGAGGTTGTCCCTCAGCTCCTGGATCAGCTCCGCACCGTAGAGCAGAAGCGGCCCGCCAGCAATGTCTCCGCCAGCATCTGGAGGATCCGGGAGCTTATTGCTCAGACCAGAAGCGTCGCCAGCAAGGTAACCGTGCCAGGAGTCCTTCATCAGGACTTGCTGATCAGGAAACTGAACCGCAGCCCTTCAGGCAGCTGTCAGAGCCTGGAACCTTTCTACTTCTGTAGTTCTCTTTTTTTGTTGTTTTTTTAAGTTATTTGAGCAAGAGAGAAAGAACTGAGTATTCAGAAGGAGATGGACTTTTTATATCCATACAACTGATGCAAATATTTCTGAATAATTAGATGCATTGACATCCATTATATGATATTGATCAGTAGATGCATTTCTGAGAGGCCCAATATGATAAACTGAGCATCTATGGAATTGTGCTTGGTTTTGAGGCCTTTCTAAGAATTGTTATAAGAAACATCTTAATGAAATCATTATAGTCATAATAATGATAGAGCCAGGAACTAGAAAGTTCTTTATAGCTATTATCTTATTTCATTCAGCAAAATTTTCATCCATACTTTACATGTGAAAGTGCAGGTCAAGGGACTTGCTCATGGTTACTTCCATTAGCTAGTAAGAGGAAAAAAACAAGGTTCACGACCTTGTCAAAGACTCCAAAGCTGGGTGTAGACCCCTCCCAATGGTCCAGATGTGCTCGAGGATGTTACTCACAGCCTTATTTCGAGTTGCTCTTTTTAAGACCCTGAGGAGAAAGTTCTAGCCGTATTAGTATCCAGGATGTGTTGTACTTCTCTATTAGTGGTTGTTAATTTTATGGGCCTCATGATCTGCATAACTGACTAGGAATCCCATCAAGCTATGTAGTTCACCCCAAACAAGTGTGTAGTTCATTGTGGAATTTGTATTTATCCTTATTGTGGATCTGCTTTGTCACCCTTTTTTGGCTTCTTTTCATTCACTTTAAAAGACTATATTATGATCTGCCTTAACCCCTTTCTCCCACAAGGTGAGGACATCAGGAAACAAGGACAAGGAAGGCAGTAGGGCTCAGAGAGCCCATAAGGACTGAAAAAAGCCCGTTGGGAACCATGGGAGGGAGCTATGCCCATTTCTGCAGGGTACTTTTAACAGAAACATTCTCTAACTCCAGATCCAAGTCTCCATGATGTTTGACGGCCAGTCGGCAGTCGAGGTGCACCCCAAAACCAGTATGGATGACTTAAAGACCTTCACGTCCCTGAGCCTGTACATGAAACCCCCCGCTGTGAAGCAGCCAGAGCTGGCTGGAGCCACAGACCGGTTCATCCTGTACCTCGGAAGCAAACACGTAAGCACATGACATGGCTTTTTTTTCCCTAGTAAATTTATTTATTTTTCCTTTTTTCTAAGTTTAAATTCAATTAGCTAACAGTGCATCCTTAGTGCCAGGTGTACAGTTCAATAATTCATCAGTTGTGTGTAACACTCAGGAGAACATGACATTTGAAAAGAGAGAATAATATTCAAAGGAAAGACAGCTGCTTTCCTCTTGCCTTAAAACAAAACTACCTTTGCAAACAAACAAAATTCCCATTGTGGTAACTCAAAAATTACAGACCACTTCAATGCCAAGACTCAAGTAGTGATTTAAAGACAAGTAATTCCTTCTCTGTGTGGGATATTTCTAGGGCTGCTTCATTATCAGCCTCACACACTCATTGAACGTCGCATTTCAAGGACTTTGGGAACCCAGAGACCTGTTAACGTTTGATGCTCACCCCATTTGAGGAGGCACGGCAGTTGGTCTCGGCAGGCTGTGTTATGGCCCTGGGTTAACCAGACAGGATTAGCACGCTCCCAGAAGCCATCAACTGCCCACAAATCTGCAGTTGCCTGCCTCCCTGCTCAGGACGCACTTGGACAAACACGGACAGGGCAGCAGACCAGTGTAGCCACACGGAGGCTGCAAAGGAAGAGGCACTGCCCAATCTAATAGGAACTTTGTGATAATTCAGGCCAGGCGTGTCTTGTAGACAGCCAAGCACTTCAACTAATGACTATCCCTTAAAGAAAGGAAAATAAGGGGTGCTTGGGTAGCTAGAGGGTTAAGCTTTGCCTTCAGCTCAGGTCATGATCTCAGGGTCCCGGGATCGAGTCCCACATTGGGCTTTCCACTTGGCAGCGAGCCTGCTTCCCCTTCTTTCTCTGCCGGCTTCTCTGCCTATTTGTGATCTATCTCTCTGTCAAATAAATAAATAAAATCTTTTTTTAAAAAAAGAAAGGAAAACAAAATATGATGTTCATTCATATGGATTTTCTTTAAGTGACTTCTTGACATTTCAGGCCAAGAAAGAATACGTGGGTCTTGCAATCAAAAATGATAACCTCGTGTACATTTATAATCTGGGAGCTAAGGATGTAGAGATTCCCCTGGACTCCAAACCTGTTAGCTCCTGGCCTGCTTATTTCAGCATTGTCAAGATTGAAAGGTAAAGGAAATTCACAATATAGGGCTTCCATGAACATTTCACAAGAAATCTGTTGAAGGCATTTGCCCGTGCCCCTCCCCCCACAGACACACACACATACGGAGTCTCCTGTGGATGTTTAAATAGCATTTTCTTCCCTTTATTGCTGCTCCTTTTTGTCCCCCACTATACCTATATTCCTTCCCAAATACCTAAGCAGAAAACAAAAGATTAGAAAAAAATACTCATCATTTCTAAATAGCAATCTGATTATTGGATTTTTTTTAATCCGACCAATCCACCAAGATGGAATATCTTTTTTTTCCCTCTTTCCATTGATTGTTGACATTCTGTTAAACTTACGCATGTGATAAAATCAAACTGCCAACTCTGTGATGAGGGAGCGTTCACATGATGACGTTTAAAAAACATATCTTCTACAAAATATCTGGCTAATAAAGACTGATAATTCTTAACAGGGTAGGAAAACATGGAAAGGTGTTTTTGACAGTCCCGAGTCTGAGTAGCACTGCAGAGGAAAAATTTATTAAAAAGGGAGAATTTACAGGAGATGACTCCTTGTTGGATCTGGACCCTGAGGACACTGTGTTTTATGTTGGTGGTGTGCCTTCAAACTTCAAGGTAAGCTATCCAGCCAGATTGGGACTTACTGAAAATCTATACTGATTGTTTTTTAAAAAATACATAACCCCTACAATGATTTTGGGGTGGTATCAAAATCTTGACATTTCAAGAAAGGAGTTAGCTCAATGGGTGATAAAATTCTCATCTAGAAATCTGGCATATAAATCTGGTCTCTGCTACCCATATTTTCATGGTGTCAAATGCTTTCAAGCTAGAGCTACCACTTGAATATCAGTTCATTTCATTCCAATACATGCTCAATATTACCCCTACCCACTACTTCAGGAGTGTGGACCTTGTGGGTTTGCTAGGTTCATAATAACAGTTTCAAAAACTCAGTTATTTCAACTAATATACACATCAAATAAAATACTTGGGATGAGGAAAGGGGTGAATCTAGTGGGGAAGGGGGAGTATGAGGCCTGGTAAAGGGCAAATAAATGAAAGGCCCAGATAGGGAGATAGGGAGTTGTTCTAGGATTCAATCCCAAGGCTATTATTTACCAGTTACAGGCATATTACTGAACCTTTCTGAGAATTATTTTCCTTCTGTTGGTATGAAAACAGGAATACCTACCTCAGAGAGTTGCTGAAAGAATTGATTTTGGTCCTGAATTCACTGTTTGGTGTGTGACTGATACACAGTATATGCCCTCCTCTCTACTAGATAGGCACAACCGAAACATCATCGTTTATCTAAGTTATCTGGCCCAGAGGAGACACAGGTCTGGAAAGTTACTTATCTATGTGGGCAGTTCCCCTTGACCTGTTATCTATTTCACTGTCTGCTCTGTATCATCTGGGTGAAATGCCATCATGGGGAAATTGACTTTGTCTGTTACACAGCTCCCAGCAAGCTTAAACCTGCCTGCCTTTGTTGGCTGCCTGGAACTGGCCACTTTGAATAATGAGGTGATCAGCTTGTACAACTTTAAGCACATCTATAACATGGATCCCTCCAAGTCAGTACCCTGTGCCAGGTAAGAAACTGTTAACCGTCCTAAAGACTTTGCGAGCCACGTGAGCACAGCAGACGAGACAACCGTGGATCAAAATTCAGGTTCTCCGTTTTCTCTTTAGGGAACCCAGTCTAGGAACTGCACAAGAGTCGTGCCTGCAAAGATTGTTTCAGTTCCTCTCTACCCAGACGAGCATGTACAATTAAGAAAAGTGTTAAGCATCTTGTTTGCAGTTTTAATTTAGGATTCCAGAGACTTGGGTTTCACTGGAAACTTCTGTTGTCTTAACACGCAGGGTAGAAAAGAAATACATTCAAAATAACTAATTAGGATAAAGAAGATGTGGTGTGCGTGTGTGTATGTATATATACACAATGGAATGCAATGAAATCTTGCCATTTGCAATGTTGTGAATGGAGCTAGAGAGTATAATGCTAAGCAAAATTAGAGAAAGACAAATACCATATGTTTCACTCATGTGGAATTTAAGAAATAAAACAGATGAACATGGGGGGGGGCGGGTGGAGGGAAGAGAAAGGCAAACCAGAAAACGGACTCTTACCCACGGAGAACAAACTGAAGGTTGCTGGAGGGGAAGTAGAACAGGGATGGCCTAGGGGGGTGATAGGCAGTAGCAGTGCACTTCCTGTGAGGAGCGCTGAGTGTTGTACGTAAGTGATGAATCACTAAATTCCAAATCTGAAACTAAAAAAATAAAAAATAAAGCCATTCATTTAACTCACCTATAAATACTTCTCTATATCCCCTATGTAGACATGAGGACTTCATCTATTTTGTTTCAAGTTTTTATTTAAATTCCAATTAGTTAACATACAATGTAATATTCGTTTTAGGCACAGAATTTAGTGCTCATCACTTACAGCACCCGTGCTCATCGCAGCAAGTGCTCTCCTTAATGCCCATCCCCCATCCAGCCCATCTCCCCCTCCCCCTGCCAACCTCCTTTTCAGCAACTCTGTTTGTTCTCCATAGTTAAGAATCTGTTTTCTGGTTTGCCTCTCTCCCCCACCCCCCTTGTTCATCTATTTTGTTTCTTAAGTTCCACATATTTAAATGCTGTAAGTTCCATGGAAGATGTCATGACAATGGGTTGAAAGGGCCTCCCGTGGAAAGGATAATGCAAACTGTCATGTTCATGTGATCCTTGCATTTTTATTTCAGAGATAAACTGGCATTCACTCAGAGTCGGGCAGCCAGCTATTTCTTCGATGGCTCCAGTTACGCCGTGGTAAGGGATATCACAAGGAGAGGGAAGTTCGGTCAGGTGACTCGCTTTGACATAGAAGTTCGAACGCCAGCTGACAATGGCCTCGTGCTCCTGATGGTCAATGGAGTGAGTAAAAATAAAAGTCCTTTATCTTCTCTGTTTTTCCCTTTAGTTTCCGCTATGCATATCCCTAGGAACCTTCCCAGGTTGTGTGTCATTCTGCCAAACTGACGTTTTGGTTTAAGCAAAACTGAGGGGCACATGGGTGGCTCGGTTGTTAAGCGACTGCCTTTGGCTCAGGTCATGATCCTGGAGTCCTGGGATCCAGCCAACCATCGAGCTCCCTGCCTACTTCTCCCTCTCTCACTCCCCCTGCTTGTGTTCCCTCTCTAGCTGTTTTTCTCTCTGTCAAATAAATCAATCAATAAATAAAATCTTTAAAAATAAATCTTAAAAAAAAAAAGAAAGGAAGCAAAATTGAATTTCTTTTTCTTTAGGGAAGTGGTGTCAGCAATAAGTAATTACTGCAACTCTGAAATGCATTTTTGGATTATAATAAATATAACCCCCTTTAATAAACTAGGGAATTTTGTAAAAAATTAGCACCAAGAGCTAGGTGGGTAGTGTGCAGAAATTTAGCACTGATTTTTTTACATCATATGCCTTTATCAGTAAAAAAAAAAATTGCATGCTTACTATAAATATATGCATTTCTTAGTAATATATGTAAAAGTGTGTAATGGTATACTTAATGATTATTAATAATGATAATCCATATTTTATTATAGAGATAATATTCAAAACTAGTAATAAAGACAAGATAAAACATTGGATAAAAATATGTTTCAAATAAAGATGAGGTAAAATAAAATTGTTTTCTTTTTCTTAATGGTATAAATATTAATAGCAGTGTTAGTAAGAACAATGTAATTAAAATGTTTATGTGGTTTTAGTTTTGAAACTCTCATTAACTCTTTGAGATACAGTGACTCAAAAGTCTTATCTTAAGTCCAACTGCTTTCAATATTAAGTTTTATTGCCTGTCAAAACTAAACAAAGTACCTCAAAAATAAAAATGTAACATGCCTATCATTGGCTCTGCTTAGTAGATCGTGATACCATTTTTCAATCTCCCTCACTAATTGGCAAAAGTTGTCTTTGAATTTGGCTGGTACATTTCCATCTTTTCGGATATCAGTTGCTGTTGCTAATCAGATATTATGTCATTTTGTAGACCTTAACAAAAGGACTCAAGACCATTGAAATCTTTTATTTGAAATATTTTTAACAGGTTAGAAATTTTTTTCTAAAATTATTTTAATAGTGCAGGTATGAGAGTTTTACAGGTAGTACACACTGTTTTCATCAACAAATTCATTTAACATTAGAAAATTATACAAATATATTTTTTAAAAACCATCTCTCCAAAGTACTTTCCTCAAAAAAGTTACTTCCTCTTCAGAAATCTGTTGCATTTCTATAACTGATAATGAAGTAACAGAAAGAGAAATTTTAAAAAAAATCTCATTTACAATTATACCAAAAATAATAAAATATCTAGAAATAAACTTAACCAAAGAGGCAAAAGTTCTGTACTCTGAAAACTATAAAACACTGATGAAAGAAATTGAAGACAACACAGAGAAATAGGAAGACATTCCATGCTCATGGATTTGAAGGACAAATATTGTTAAAATGTCTATACTACTCAAAGCAGTCTATAGATTTAATGCAATGCCTATCAAAATGCCAACAGCATTTTCACAAAACTAGAAAAAACAATTCTAAAATTTGTATGGAATTAGAAAAGACCTGAATAGTCAAAGCAATCTTGAAAAAGAAAAACAAAATTAAAGGTCTCGCAATTCCAGTATAAGTAATATTGCAAAGCTGTAGTAATCAAAAGAGTATGGTGCTGAAATAAAGACAGACACATAGATCAATGGAACAGAATATAAAACCCAAAAATAAACTCATAACTATATGGTCAATTGATCTTCAACCAAGGAGAAATGAATATACAATAGGGAAAAGACCGTCTCTTCAAAAAGGGTGGTGAAAAAACTGGATAGCTACACGCAAAAGAATGAAACTGGACCACATTCTAGCACCAAACACAAAAATAAACTCAAAATGGCTTAAAGAGCTAAATGTGAGACCTGAAACCATAAAAATGCTAGAAGGGAGCATAGGCAGTAATGTCTCTGACATTTGCCATAGCAAAGTTTTTCTAGATGTCTCCTGAGGCAAGGGAGCAAAAACAAAAATAAACTATTGGGACAACATCAAAATAAAAAGCTTCTGCACAATGAAAGAAAAAAAGGCAAACTAAAAGGCATCCTATAGAATGGAAGAAGATATTTGCAAATGATATATCTGATAAACGATTAGTATCTAAAATATATGAAGAACTGACACAACTAATACCCAAAAAGCAAATAATTCAATTAAAGAATGAGCAGAAGACATAAAACGACATTTCTCCAAAGAAGACATTCAGATGGCCAACAGACACATGAAAAGATGCTTACTCTCACTCATCTTCAGGGAAATGCAAATCCAAATTACAATGAGAAGAAAGAGAAACTACAATGAGGTATTGCCTCACACTTGTCAGAATGGCTAAAGTCAAAAAGACAAGAAACAGGTATTGGCAAAAAAGTGGAAAAAAGGGGATCCTCTTGCACTGTTGAGGGGAATGCAAACTAGTGCAGCCTCTGCAGAAAACAGTATGGAGGTTCCGTAAAAAATTAAAAATAGAAGTACCCTATGATCCAGTTATCACTACTGGGTATTGACACAAAAAATACAAAAACACTAATTCAAAGGGATACACACACCCCTATGTTTATAGCAGCATTATCTACAATAGCCTCATTATGGAAGCAGCCCATGATAGGTGCATGGATAAAGAAGATGTGGTTTATATATACAATGGAATATTATTCAACCTTTAAAAAGAATGAAACCTTGCCATTTCCAATGACATGGATGGAGCTAGAAAATATAATGTTAAGCGATACAAATCAGAAAAAGACAAATACCATATGATTTCACTCACATGTGGAAACTAAGGAACAAAACAAACAAGTAAAGGGGAAAAAAAAGAGCAAGAGAGAGACAAACCGAGAAACAGACTCTTTACTATAGAGAACAAAATGATGGTTACCAGAGGGGAGGGCTGTTTGGGGAGAGGTGATGGGGATTAAGACGTGCACTAGTGATGAGCACCGGCTGATGTATGGAAGTGTTGAATCACTATGTTGTATACCTGAAACTAATATAATACTGTTTATTAACTATACTGGAATTAAAATAAAAAATAAATAACAGAAATTTTAAAGAGTTACTTTTTCATGCATTCTTACAATAATACCCCTTTCTTGAAATTACAGATCAAGTGTTTTTTTAATAACCAGTAAGTTTCATAGTACTGAAAGACATTTGTCATGACAAATGAAGGTCAACAAATTTATAACTACTCATTTTATAAAGAAAATATGTAGTACTCTTTAAACCGCACAGCATATTTAGTCATTTGCAAGAAGTAATCTGCAAACATCAGTGTTTCAAAAATATTTTCACATCACTGCATCTCAAAGGAAATTTATTATAAATATTCTATTATTTAGGTCTTCTCACATGTAAATCCATATAAACAGACACACCACACATAAACTACAATAAATTGCAATATGGCTAAAAACAAAGAAATGGGTGAGGGGTCATTGCCAGCCTTCAAGTGTGAAACTGTGCTCTCAAAGCCTCACATACCGTGTGAAGCCCATAAAAATCTGTCCAAACAACAAAATGAAGGCCCAGCTCAGTCCATGTATTAAATACTAAAAGTTCATTTGTTTCTATATTTTAGAGTTTTAAAATTAGTAGAAATGCAAGTTGAGGGATGCCTGGGTGGCTCAGTCAGTTGAGCATCTGCCTTTGGCTCAGGTCATGATCCCAGGGTCCTGGGATTGAGTCTCGCATTGGGCTCCTTGCTTGGTGGGGAGCTTGCTTCTCCCTCTGCCTGCTGTTCCCCTGCTTGTGCTCACACTCTCTTTCTCCCTCTGACAAATTATGAATAAAATCTTTTTAAAAATGCAAGTTGAAATATTATCTTTCCTTCCCTTAATGGATTATTTTCCGTATCTCAATCTGTATACACAGACTCCACTCAAGAGATCGCTTTCTGATAAATAGGAACTTTACCACAGTACCTTATTTTTCAAATCCATTCAGTTCTTCTATCTGCAAACTATCTTCCCAAACAAGTAAGCCTGACCAGTAAATTACTTGAGTGCTACAGGATTATTTTGGTTCTCAAACATCATATGGCCCAAGTGCATAATCATTTCATGCTTATTTACATAAATCCAGTGTTTTCAAATAATACAGAAATGTCCTTTTCCTTACATCCATATTTGCTGATAATTTTTTCAGATTCTTCTCAGCAAACCTTGGAATTATTTTTCAGTATTGCCAAATTTCCTCTTAAAATAAAATGTACTCACATCTGTTAACCTGTTATAATTTTCAGACGTTCTCAAGAGTTTTAAAAGGTCAATAAGGTAAACTTAAAATTTCATTAATTCATCGAGTAAATAAGAAACAGAAGATAGTTGTTTTAAATTGTGTATAAATATTAACATTTTGATATATTAACATGAGACCTAATTTCTGATAAGGATGGAATTGTGATTTTAATTTTATAATGAGAATTTCATAAGACTTACTTAGTCTTCAGTTTCAATAATAAAGAATACAGTGTTATTTCTAAAATCCAGCTAAATCTGCACTTTCCTAATAGCAGATGTTTGCATCTTGTAACTTCTTCTTTCTCTCCACAGAGTATGTTTTTCAGCTTGGAAATGCGCAATGGTTACCTACATGTCTTCTATGACTTCGGATTTAGCAATGGCCCTGTGCATCTTGAGGACACATCAAAGAAAGCTCAGATTAATGATGCAAAATACCATGAGGTATAAATCACTGCAATTTGTGTGGTTTGTTTTGTTTTGTCTTGTTTCATTGTACTTAGACCTATTGATCTAATCAGATGGTCAAATGACAAAGGTGGGAAAGTAATTAAAAGGTAGGAAAGTAATTAAACTGAGCACCTTCACCTCTAAAAACCAACAGCAGGACCCCATCTACTCAACTCCAGGGGAACATTTGCTTTAAAAGAACGAATGTTTTTGTCATATTGATGTTTTCTAGTAAAAGAGTCACTGAAAGATTCATTTTAATTGCTTCATTGACTGAAAGACTCCTGCTCAGTGTCTTCATTGCAATGGGACTCCATAAAAGACTTTTATACATCTGTTGAAAATGCTAGAATGTGCCTACACAGCCATTTTTAAATGTATCCTTTGAGCAGTACTAAATGTAAAAAAATTAGATAGTAAGCAAATAGAGAATTTCCTTGTAAACCATTTTCCAGAACTTAGAAAACACTAACACAGATTCCTTATAAAGAGAGCCCCCAAGGAATGGTCTTTAACTTTGAAACAGTTGCACAGTATATTGGTAATATACTTCATCTATTTTCATTAACAACTACTTTGAATCCACAATTGAGTAAAATGTATAAAAGGCATATCTTTTAAATTGAACCAAAATAGAGAGAGTAGGAGGCTATATTTCTCTTTTCAGTTCAAAGTCCATGGCCTCCATGAGGATGGTCTACAATAGAAGAATATTTATCTATATCATTGACCAGCATTTTGGCAGAATCATTAAAGCTTTTCACTGTGTCACTAAAACAATGACTCCTGGTAACATGCAGTCTGGGTCCAAAAGGTCCCAATTTATAGCATTTTTTCCTGAATCCTCTCAAAGGTGCAAAAGAAAACAACTGGGGACATGACAAAAATATCTTTTGGTCTAGCTCCTTCTCCATGTGGAAATCCTTTTCTAGAAAATGTGATGTTCTGGTTATTTGAGTGTTCATGTCTGTAAGAAAGGAAACCTACTCCCCATTTGGTGAACAAACAAGCACAGGAACATGGAGGACCCAGCGGTTATAACCAGAATAAATAAAATATATAGTAAAATAAAATATATAGTAGTCTTTTAAAAGTTGATTATTAAACAATGATCAAGACTCAACTATGTATAATGTCCCCTAGATCTCAATCATTTACCACAACGATAAGAAAATGATTTTGGTGGTTGACAGACGACATGTCAAGAGTATGGACAATGAAAAGATGAAGATACCTTTTACAGACATATACATTGGAGGGGCTCCCCCAGAAATTTTACAGTCCAGGTAAGCTCTTTCTGTTAAGTAGCTGATGTACTGGGCTGAGTATTCAACATCCAGGAGAGGTCCAGGAAAGATTTGAAGGCATTCTCACTTGCTGCCTCTAGGCATATGCACAAGGCACATACACACGCACTCAAGCACCCTCATAACTTCCTTAAATTAGCCTCTTCAAATGAGATATTACAGGTTTCTCTAATTGTTGTATTAATCTTAGAACATAGTCTAACGCAATAGTTCTCATCTGCAAGAGGAAAGATGGAGCATGTGTATTGGTTGGACATGAAGCATTGTGTCCCTTTACTTTCATTTCAGACTTAATTTAAACTTCTTTGAACTCTCAAATAACATCTGAGAGTACAGAAATTTTTAAGCTTATCCAAGGGGTTTTGAATTATGTATGATTACAATTTTATTCTCGTATATTTAAAAATTTAACCATCTCGGGGTGCCTAGGTGGCTCAGTTGGTTAAGCGTCTGGCTTCAGCTCAGGTCATGATCCCAGAGATCCGGGATGGAGTCCCACATCAGGCTCCCTGCTCGGCGGGAAGCCTGCTTCTCCCTCTCTCACTCCCCCTGATTGTGTTCCTTCTCTGGCTGTGTTTCTCTCTGTCAAATAAATAAAATCTTTAAAAAAAATTTTTTTAACCATCTCTTATTATGATCAAGTCATAACATCAGACACCCTTGAAACTGACAGGCAACTTTAGAATATTAGAGCCTGGTAATTCTCAACTCTGGTTCTCATTAGAATAACCTGGAGAAGTTTTATCAACACCATTGCCCATAACCACTCTCCAAAAATTCTAACTGGTCTGGGATGAGGCCCCAACCTTGAACTTCTTTTCCAAATTAGATATCCTCTTAGCTCCTTCAGCAACTCCACGTGGGACTTTTAACCATAATGCTTGTCATTATATACCCCCAAACTGTTAGTTAGCATGGTCCTCTAGGTGTGATCTTGATGGAACAGAATAGTGAAAATACTGTTACTCCTTAATTTGGCCAGTGTTCAATTAAAATACATTGAAGCCATTTTAATTTGATCAAAACTGACTTCATAGTCGTTCAATATTTGATAATATGCTCTTGGGCACCTCTTGTATACTAGGCATAATGATAGGTACTAGGATTAATCAAAATGTCATCCCTAATCTCAAAGATAAAAGATTTCTTACTTTCCTATTAGTCCAAAGGCTCAACATTAACTTGGACATTTCTTTAGCCTTAGTTGATTATAGTGTTTTGCAAAAAGCCAAGATGAGTTCCTAACTTTAATCCAGTCCACTTGGGAATGGATTAGTGGAAGACTGAAGACCTGGGTTCAAATCCTAACTTACCACTTATGACATTAAAAAACAAAAACAAACAAAAAGATTTCTATGTCTCTTAGTTTCATTTTGAAGTTGCCAAGAGTTGACCATTTTTTTACCTAAAATACATCAGTTCCGTGTGGTTCAACCTATTAATCATCTGTAAAAGGGAAATAATAGCCTTTCCTTTTTTTTTTAAGATTTTATTTATTTATTTGACAGAGACACGGCGAGAGAAGGAACACAAGCAGGGGGAGTGGGAGAGGGAGAGGGAGAAGCAGATATCCCCGCAGAGCAAGGAGCCCAGTGTGGGACTGGCTCGATCCAGGACCCCAGGATCATGACCCCAGCCAAAGGAAGATGCTTAATGACTGAGCCACCCAGGTGCCCCTAGCCTTTTCTTTTATATTGTTATAGGGTGCATTCAGTGAACCACCGCCAACACCATTAAGGGTTAAACAAGGAGAGGTTTATTATAGCTGGCCAGCAACCACTCACTAGAGTCTGGTCTCTGCAAGGGCCCTGACCCTAGGGCGGTCTGGGTTTTTAAAGAAATGAAACATGTTCTGGTGGGCAGGTCTCCAAAGAAATGAAACAAACCCTGGTGGTTATGTCTCTAAAGGAACAAAACATATCCAGGTGGGCATGTCTCTATTCAATAGCAAAGCGACAGCAGTAAGCTTATTCTTTTACAGAAGCGGGAGTAGCTGGTTATGCATGATAGCACAGTGGGGTGATTTATCATAGCTTTGTAATCGGCCATGGACAGTTGGGTGCTTTCCAGCTCCGAATTCTGGGAAATGTTTATATTGTTGGGCTCACCTAGGGTCAGATGTCCTAGTTAGCCTCACAACCGCCATTTTGGGTATCTGGTGACGATTTAACAACATCACAGAATTTTTATAAACATAAAATGAGCTAATGTAAGTTAAAGGATCTTGAAAACTCTAAAGACATAAACAAATTGACTTGATGCAGAATAAAGCTGTTCTATAGACAAAGATTAGACATTACTGTGTGCTTCTGAGAGAAAGCATGAGAAGATGAATAATTACAAAGCTACTAAAAATGACTATAAATAAAATTAAATTTCATATCCCACATATGCGGGGTATCATCATCATCATATCAGTGAAGACTTAATTTTCTTTTCCAGGGCCCTCAGAGTGCACCTTCCGCTAGATGTCAACTTCAGAGGATGCATGAAGGGTTTCCAGTTCCAAAAGAAAGATTTCAATTTATTAGAGCAGACAGAAACCCTGGGAGTTGGTTATGGATGCCCAGAAGACTCTCTTGTAAGCACCAATCAAAAGCTTTTTAATAAATAGACACACATACACACACACAAATAAATGGACATAAAACTTATCATTCTCAAAAGCTGGTAAAGCTTTTTTTGGCTTCTCTGTGAGCCTAAGTACACCTTGGACTCCTTTCTGCCACAAGCAAAATGGTGAAAACATTAAACTAAAAAGGCATGTGGGGTTCCTCCGTGACTTGTTCATTTGCTTCAGTTTTCAATGGGTGGTGCTTCTAAAGCCCAGAAAGGCTGTGCGGGCGTCTTTACTCACTCGGGGTGGAGGAAGTGGAGAAGCCAAAACCCCATCGGCCAGAGGCACACAGAAGGGCAGTTAACACACCTGAATGCCTTATAAACCGGAAGTTAAAACAGAAACTATTAACACAGAAACCAGCAGACAACGGCTTTGGTGTGTGAGAAATTGACATTTTAAGCATTTGATAATTACCACAAATACTATATTCACTTTTCTTTTGCCATGCAGATATCCCGCAGAGCATATTTCAATGGGCAGAGTTTCATTGCTTCAGTTCAGAAAATATCTTTCTTCGATGGCTTTGAGGGAGGTTTTAATTTCCGAACGTTACAGCCAAATGGGTTACTATTTTATTATGCTTCAGGAGTAAGTATTTCTTTTTCCCTATGGGAACTTTTTTGTGATAATCGTTTTGTCTATTGAAAACACCGTTTAAGCACGTTAAAAGTGATTTTCGATTCAGATTAATTTGGACTCACATAAGCACACACAGCCTCATTTCAGACACTTTATAATTATGTATACTGAGTATCAGGAGTTCTGAGTCTGGGATTCATAGACCCACCCCTCAGGAGTTCATGGAGAAAATTCAGTGCATCTATGGACCTAGGTCAGAAAAAAGTATAATTTTTTTTTAATTTTATTTTCTCAAACTAAAATTTAGCATTTTCTTCAGTTACAAACATCAGCAACAAACGACAGTAATATTTGAGCAACCTGTTATTTTATCATTAATAGAAATCACAGATGTTTTTCATTTCCCATAACAGTTGCCACAAAATATCACATTGCTCATTGCTTCTTTTAAATTACAGTAGTTATTAGATCTGCTGAGAGATTTTATATGCTTTAATAAAGAAGTACATATATTACTATATCACAGATTTATTGTTTTAATATTTTGAAACTGTATCTCAATATAATTGGTTTCCTTTTTTTTCCTAGATATTTTGTTTGATGCATTTTAAAATGTTACTTTTGAAGGGGCCCGTGTGTATCACCCAACTGCCAAAGGAGTACATAGCACAAAAAATGTTAAGAACCTCTGTGTATATATGTATATATACAAATACAGATGTGATTTTTTTGTAAAATAATAAAAGTAACATACTTCTCTGCTCTTGAACTAGCTATAGAACACTTGAACTCATCTTCAAAAGATATATTATTTCAAAAATAAAATAAGATATCCAGAGGTTTGGTGATCCCAAGGCCCAACTGATTTATCCCAGAAAAGGTCATCACCAATATATACACTGATAGAGCAGGTCACAATATAATGTGTAAAAGCACCTATTACTTTCATACTTATTACCTTGTATCTGTCACATTTATATTGAATTTAATTTAAATCAGGAGTGATTGTGAGAATTTACCCAAAGCGCCTTGTAGGACCTCCTACCACCAAACCTGCCTCAGATTACCGTGGTTAGTTAAATAACACTTTTTATCCAAAAAAAGTAGTTATGTTTAGGGCTGTGCCCTCAACCATAGAGGTCAGTGCCCCTATAAGGGAAGAGAAGCAAGAGTATCGATTTGCCAATATTTTAATCAATAAGCAAATTCAAAAAAAGAACTGTTAACTTCAGCTCTTTTTCTATTTCTCTTCCACCTCTATAGATGAAAAGTAAAACAATTAAAAACACTTAAAAAGCCAAACTGGCAAGTTAACCCTTGCCTGGTCATCTAGCTACACCCCAAGAAGATCCAGTATCACCTTTCCCGGAGAGGAGACTGAAGACAGAATAGCAATGCCCACGTTAGAGAAGGCGCTAACCCTGGGACAGCTCTCAGCATGACAAAATCACCAGAAATCTTCAGTTCAGGAGAAAGGAGACTCCTTTCTCCATTGAAAAAATGCCCTATTTTGTTGACACCATATAAGCAACATTTTGTCATTGTTTTCATAGAAATTATTTCACAAGCAAACTTCCCGTACATTGGGTATTCCTTTAAGCAATATCGTTAAGTAAACATTGAAAACACATCCATCTTTTGGCCCCTTGGCCTCCCTGCTTAAAACCCTGTGTTTGAATTTCAGTCAGATGCATTTTCCATTTCGTTGGATAACGGCACTGTGGTCATGGAGGTCAAGGGAATCAGGGTGCAGACGGCCGACAAGCGGTACAGTGATGGGCTGTCCCACTTCGTCATTACCTCAGTCTCACCTGCAAGGTACAGCTCCTCACTTTATATTCTTCCCACCTTATTTGTAGGGCATGATTCTGCTAAAGGACCACTGTGAATAATAGTTTACAGACTACTGCTTTTCCAGTACTTAAAAAAAAAAATGGTAGAGGGAACAACTTACATTCTTTTAAAAAGAAGTTGCTATTAATTTTCAAGAGACGCCAAATAAATCACTATACAATTACTTAACAGGAGTAAAAAGGGCTTTTTCCAGTAAAACCATAGGCTGCAAACCTTCTTGAGGGAAGTGCCACACATAGTACTTACTGAATGGAGGGCAGCGCTTTGCTTTTTTTAATGTTTAATTAAGCAGTTGAAAACTCTACGTTTATGACCATAATTTGAAAGCAGTTGAAAACTCTACATTTATGACCATAATCTGAAAGCTCTAGCTTTATTTTTTAAATATGTAATACTGAATTTCTTTTTGGTAAGAAGAAAGCTTTCTGGAATGAGAAATACATTTCTGTCGTAGGCGGCTGCTATTCTATGCCCACTTCTGTAATCAGTCTTTCTAGACTCCATTTCAAAATTACACTCAAAACCAGTTCATGTGCTTTAGAATGAAAACAGGTTCCCCAAATGTGATTAAGTAATCACCATGAGTTACGTTCTGCTTTTTACACACACACACACACACACACACACACACACACACCCCAATGCTGGTAACTAATCATCTAGGCTTCTTGTTTTTAGGGTTTGGAAGAGTCTTTTCTGCATATAAAAATGTTTAATTATTTTATCCCAGACCTCATGAAGAGTCTGGTAAATTGTTATCCTTTTGCTAGCCAGAATGTTCTATGTCAATTCCATGAGAAAACCTGAAACCTAGAATGGAACTCCAAGTAAAATGGTAGCAATGTGGTATGTAAAGAAGCTTTTTCCTTTGCAGATATGAACTGATAGTAGATAAGAGCAGACTTGGGAGTAAGAACCCTACCAAAGGGAAAGTGGAAGAGACACAAGCAGGTGAAAAGAAGTTTTACTTCGGTGGCTCACCCATCAGCCCCCAGTATGCTAATTTCACTGGCTGTATAAGTAATGCCTACTTTACCAGGTAGGATATTTTTATTATTTGTAAGTCTGCATGATTGTTAAAAAAATCAAGTTGATAATTAAAATGTTTACATTATTAAAACTGAGAACTATAAAATTTATGAGAAGCAATAGAGGGTAGTAATTAAAAGCTTCCATGTGCTCAAACAACTGACATAATTAGGTTTGTGTAAGTCTCTTGCCTTTAAATTTCTGCATGCCCTTGGCTAAGTCAGCCTTCGTTTCTTCTCTGCCAAAATGCAGATAATAATAATGCCTGCCTCCTTGTTAGGATGATTAGATGAGATAAAGTGCATAAAGCACCCGGCATACAGCAAGTTATAAATATTAGATGTAATTACATCTGTACTTATTATTAATGGTGTAGGCACAGAGTAACATACCCAAATCCTCGTTAGAGGATTTCATTCTTTCTTAATGCAACACAATGCAAAGTCTTCTTTCTTAATGCAACACTTGAAACAAAACCATTAATCTAGGTCCTTGACAGAGACAGGAAGTACTCCCTGAGTACAAGAGCAAGCAAGAAAAAAACTTAATACACACGGAGTAACACAGAGGCGGTACCCATCATCCAGAACTTGGTGAGGGAAAAGATGTCTATCTGTCAGAATGTGCTGGTGCCACACAAAATTATCCACGAACTGTTAAACGGTCCTCTAAAGCGTTCTCATTAAGACAGTGGTTGATGCAGACCGATCTCACACATGCACACACTTACAGACACACTTTAATTGCCAAATTCTTCATTTCTGTAGTTTTCATCTTGTAATTCTGAACTACATTTTAAGGGTCTCTCCCCCTTCTGCTACATAGGTTGGATAGAGACGTGGAGGTCGAAGATTTCCAGCAATATGTGGAAAAGGTCCACACTTCTCTTTATGAGTGTCCTATTGAGTCTTCACCATTGTACTTCCTCTACAAAAAAGAGAAAAATTCTTCAAAGCCTAAAACAAGTCAGAATAAAAAGGTAAAAGAGAATGCTGTGCCAATTTCTCAACTGCCCTCGCATTCCACGCACACAGTTCTAGACACTGATGCTAGATAAAATTCACTCCAGTTTGCAACTGTGTGTACGTACAGAAGGTGCGATTCTTCTAGTATCTGATATTGTTGTGTATCAGCTTTGGTGTATCAATCATTGTTCCCAAAGAAACAGTATGAATCCCAAAGAAACAGTATGAATTTTATTCCATACTGCCCAATGCTTTTCATTACAGTGATTAAAATTGCTCCATACTTAGCCATTTGCATGTATAATACGTGTTGTTTAATACTGTAATTCTATCATTTGCTTTTGTGTAATGATCTTGGGCTTCTGTCACGGGCATGGAAATTATTAAAGTTTCTGATCTCATCCTGTTTTCCCCTTGACCTTCACTTCCACCACTCACAGACACGGCTGATCCGTGGCATCAACTAGAGCTGCTCCATCAACAAAATCTTGGGTTTTTAAGCTGCATCCCCGACGACTGTTTTTTTTCTCATTCATTTACCTCCGACATGTACATTAACGGCCTTTATTACAGATGAAACTTTCAAATCCTTCCCACTTGATCCTCCCCACCAACCTTCCTGGTCCAGTTTTAAGAAGGCCCTCGAATGCCACTCCTCCCACCCTAGTCCAAGCCACCGCTGTCTGCCACCTGAGCCCTGCCAGGGGCTCCTGACGGGCCTCCCGGCTTCCACCACCTTCTCTGACCCTCTGTCCTCCACGCAACTACCACATGCTTATACACATGTTAGTTACATCGTGTTAACTCCCCTGCTCAAAGGGTCTCCCCACCACCACCATTACACACAAAATAAAAGCTCCGGTCCCCACAATGTCATGCAGGCTCTATATCATCCAGGCCCCTTTCCCTCACTCACTCTTCTGCCTACACTAGCATGAGCCGCGTGCACTCTTGCTCAAAGGTCTTTCTTTCTGCCTAGACCACTCTTCCCCCCAACGTCCACATGAATAGCTCCTTCTTCCAGGATTGCCCAGCCTTCAAGCGTTCAGTAAGGCCTACCTTAACCCCCTGATTAATACCACACCTGCCCTGGCCCTCTCCCAGTACTACCCATCTCCTTTGCCTTTCCTAGTTGTTCTTTTTTCCATCGCACTTTTCACATTTTAACTTATTATAGACTGTATTTATTATGTTTGGTCTGTTTTTTCTACTAGAATTCAAGCTCCTTTTTTTTTTGTTTGCTCACTGATGTGCCATAAGAGCCTAAAACAATGCACATAATGGGTGTTCAATACATATTTACCTATCTGCATCATAGAGTTGTTAGAAAGATTAAATGAGTGGATGCTTGAAATGCCCTAGCACACTGCCTGGCATAGAGCAAAACATTCAGTGAATATTAGCGGTTAGATCTCTGTAGCTAGCGCCTTGTGAATGTTTCTGGAGGATCAGTTCCTTAAAGTAGAATTGCTTAGCTTAAGGGAATGTACTTTGTCAATTATAAGATAATACTAGTTTACACTCCTACAAACAGCATTTGGAAGAACCTATTGTCCCTCACAACTGCTATCATTGGATATGATCAAATTTCTGTAGTTTTGCCAATCTAATGGACAGATAGGACATCTCATTGTGATTTTAATTTGCATTTCCTTGAATGCTAATGTGGCTGAACATCTTTTAGAGGAAGAACTGATTTTCCTCCAAGGCTGACTTATGAGCCATCAGCAAGAAGAAAGCATCCCCACCAGCTTCTCGCTTCTGATAGTTTTTCACTGGCAATTATATTTTGAGCACTTCCGTCCATAATTCAGCTTATGGGAACCACTTTTTAGAACCCCCTTGTGGGTGCCTGAGTGGTTCAGTGGGTTAAAGCCTCTGCCTTCAGCTCAGGTCATGATCTCAGGGTCCTGGGATCAAGGCCCACAACAGGCTCTCTGCTCAGTAGGGAGCCTTCCTCCTCTCTCTCTGCCTGCCTCTCTGCCTACTTGTGATCTCTCTCTGTCAAATAAATGAGTAAAATCTTAAAAAAATAAATAAATAAAATAGAATGCCCTTGCAACTCCTCCTTTGTTCACAAGTGATTTGTCAATGTTAATAGGATGATTTTATTTATGTATAATTTAAAATTGGTAATTTTTCAGGATCCTCTCCTGAATTTCACATGGAAGACTCTAAGTGATTCAGGCAGAAAGATTATTTCATATGACTTTTATGAGGGCTTTTACTAGACAATAATATAAAGGTTATTTTCTGAGAAGACTATGAAATTCTGTGGAGATCTTACCCTCCCCTTCTCATATTGATGCTAAAAAAAAAATTATCCTGAAATTTTTCAGTTGGGACTTGAGCACAGGTCAGTGGATCAGACTCAGCAGGTTAATATCATAGGCTGATGAGGAAGATCAACCTACAGCACACACTTTACCCTTTCAAACAAATAGAGTTTTTTATTTGAAGCTCTCTGTCAAATGCAGTTTCCTAACAAATATTCCTACTCTCAAGTTTGCAATCAATAGACCTTGGAACTATTAACATAAACTTTTCAGTATTATAGGAAACCTCTTAGCCTTTCTTGTAAAAAGCCTTAGAAACTCAACTTCACAATAAAAGATACAGAATCACTATAGATTTCACGTATATTACTTGGTAATTAGAACGTCAAAGGTTTGCAAATCTTCTCTTGTATTTACCCTTGTGTATCAATAGCTTCTTAAATAGCTACCCAGAAAAACATGTGGCCACTGGTTTAAATTTTCATCAAGACTGATTCATAGCAATTTGGGCTTCTAATAATTTATTTTCACAGTAACTTCCTAATATTCCATTTTGTGTGTATATTTTAATTTACTGAACCAGTAACAGACTTTCGGTGCTTTCAAGGTTTCTCCCTTTATGGGTGAAGATCATTGTACATTAGCCTTTGATTACATTGCTGAAGAAATCTTTACAAAATATTCTTAGAGATAGACTTACTGGGTCAGGGCAAACTACTTTCCAAAAAAGGAACCCTGATTTCTATTTCCCGATGAGTGCATAAGAATACCTGTCTTACCACCTATATTCCAGCATGGAAAGTTTTCATAATATTTATGTTTTTAAATTTAACTGGGGACATAATTTCTCATGTGGTATTTCATGTGATAATAAAGATTTTATATATTATAACAGACATCATTCTGGGATATCCAACCAACCACTCCCTTTTCTGAGAATTGATTCCGTACACACAGGGCAAGCCCAGTATTTTAGGCTTGCTGAGCTACCAGATCACCTTCCTTATAAACTTAGAACCCAGAGACACCACTTTAGGCTGTCATTGAATGGAAAACATGTAAGCCTAAGAGCTGTATGTTAACCATGCACAGAGAAAGAAAGCTGCTTTTTAGAAAGAGAAAAAGGCAGAAAGCTGTACTACAGAGAAAGAAAAATGAAAGCAGTCTAAGAAAAACAAAGCTGAGATACCAGAAACATTTGGAAAAGGAGTGCCTCGATTCTTCCTAGCTTTGCAATTCCTGATTCTTGCCCCTGGTAGAACCCCGCTGTACTGTACAGTCAGTACAATTCCCTTGGATTGTGTAAGATACTCCCATATCTTTATAACGCACTGCCCTCTTTTACTTAAGTAGCTCATCTACTTTGGCTATTATGTGATACAAAAGAATCTTACTGCATTGAAACAGACCCTCAGAGGGCACCTGGGTGGCTCAGTCGGTTAAGCGTCTGCCCTTGGCTTAGGTCATGATCACAGGGTCCTAGGATTGAGTCCCGAGTTGGGATCCCTGCTCAGCAGGGAGTCTGCTTCTCTCTCTCTCTCTCTCTCTACTCCTCACCCCTGCTCCTGCTGTGTCTCTCATGCTCTCTCTCTCAAATAACTAAATAAAATCTTTAAAAAAAAAAAAAAAAAGACCCTCAGAAAAAAAATTACACTAATAAAGTCAAAGTCTAATGGGGCTCAGAATCCCACATATACAGCTCTTCTAGGGTAGTAAACTGAGTCTCTGTGTTATATGGTAGTGAAGTAATTAAATTATAACTTGTCTTTTTATTTATTTTTTTAAAGGTTTTATTTATTTTATTTATTACAAGGAGGAGGGAGCAGCAGGCAGAGGGAGAAGGAAGCTCCTTGCTGAGTAGGTGTTATATCCAGATTTCAAGATCCCCCAAAACCACCAAGGAGTCGCCTAGTCCAATGCAAAACAAAGAGCCTTTATTTGAGCTAGCTCAAGCTCAGTCCCTCATACCCACTGATGCAGTGGTGAGATGCAGAGAAAGAGAGCGAGTTACATAAGCACAGCGGTTTTATAGGGGTCTGGTGGCAGTTGGTGGAGTGATGTTCATGGCTTATGCCGATTGGCCAGGAGTCAGTTGCGTAAGTAGCAAGATGGGCATCAATCCTCAGTTTGCACTTTTATCAGTTAGGGTCCAATTGGGTGCCTCCCCCAACCTGGATATGCTGTTTGCCCATATTTCCTGAAGCTTTGTTTCCAAGTAAATAGCAAGGAGGGGTCAAGCTGGGGATTTACACAAGATGGAGGGTGAAGCACACAAGATGGAGTCAGTCTCGTTCTGCCCTTTCATTCCCCCCTTGCTTGGAACTTACGGCCCAATCATGGGATGGTATGCATCTCTACCTTGCCTTCTGCCACAACTGGCTCATACTGGGTGCATAGCACCTTCATCTGAACAACCCCCATACGTTCCTTGACAAACTGAACTAACCTGTGGTTGATTCGGGGGCCAACGGCCAACAGCAGCAGCAGGATTACGAAGAGCCTGCCGAGGGCAGAGACAAGGGTGGTTAACCAAGGGGAACAGCTGAACAGTGACTCATACCAGAACTGAGATTGTTCCCTTTCTAAGTTCTGCTTTTGCAGCCCTTCCCTTATGAGGGCTATAGATTCTCTTACAATCCCCGAGTGGTCAACATGGAAGCAACATTCTTCTCCCAGGGCTGCACATAGTCCCCCTTGCTGCATGAATAATAAGTCCAACCCCCTTCTGTTTTGGAGCACTACTTCTGATAAGGACGTAAGAGACGTAAATGAGACATGGATTTTTCAATTTGTTCTTAGGGCTGCATAGTTTTTGTCTTGGATGACGAGCGAGTATCTCTCGGTTCCTGCCCCTGTTAATCCTAGTCCTAAAAGCGCCGCCAGAGTCAGGGCTGTAATAAGCTCTCTTCTACTATGGGGGTTAGCAGAGCCTAACCTGTTAAGTGTCTCTTTCTCTAAATGGTATTCTAGTTTGGGAACTAGTTGGACAAGTATGCAAAAGCCTTCTTTTGAAGAGTTGAGGATTTGGGAGTGGACACAGGGAGCGAGGCCGCTGGAACGGGCCCACCATGCATTTTGGGGGGGAAGTAGATGCACTGCCCCACTGGGGACTGGTTGGGTGTTTTTACAGAGATGTGACTGTTCAGGGGACCCCGGGCCTGTGCAAATGCTCTGCCCCATTATTGCCTGGAGGGTTAGTTTGCAGCAGTCTGTTGCCATCTGCAGGAGCTGGGAGTAGAGGCTCTCATATAATTGCCTCTAACAGCAATACCTTCATAATATGGTGGCCGGACCTTGAGACAGAGCCAACAGGACTCCATTAGGTCAGGCCTAGAAGCATTTAGAACACGGTGTGCTCTGACAACTGTGTTCCACAGGGGGTCTGCATCAGAAGGTGGGCTGTGACCCGGGGTAGGGACAGGGGTGTGGAGGGCTGTGAGGCTGGGGCCCAGGTGCTCCTGGGCGTGGTCTCCTGGGTGTTGGTAGGCCGGGGGGATAATACTTGGTTGGGCCCTCATTTTGTGGGAACCTGTTGGGAGAAGGGTGTTGCCTATACTTGGAGGGAAAACAGTTCCCCTATCTTGGGGAAAAACTCTTTTATAGTCATATAGTCCAAATCCCCCAGGATTTTCCAGCCTCCCTTCCTACTGCCTTTTTTTCTTGTTCTGTGAAGAATATACTGTCGGGGTTGCAGCCATTATAGGGGAAGCAGAAGCAGGCAGCCACTTGGCGGTGACAATGATCAGATCACTAGTTTGAGGGGGAGCCCACCAGATATGCCCAGTCGAGACACATGACCAGGAGGCACAGAAGTAGTCTGCCATGAGACCACAAGGGTCATGAGCCCGACCTCATCGGGGTCGCAAATGACTGGGGCATAAAAATGACAGGTTTGTCTGCAGACAGTGGCAGGATAAGGTGTGAGAGGGAAGAGGGCTCGGAGGTCTATTTGGAGTTCGGGAACCATGTGTCCTTGGGATGGATTTAGGAAGTCTGATTAAGTATTTGTCCCAAGCCGGTGTCTATGATCTTATATTGGGCGTGGGGGCTCCCGGCAGCGTGGGTGACGGCAGAGAGAGTCAGAGTTACCAGCATTAGGCAGGCTGATCGTGCCGCAGGCTGATCGCGCCACAGCTTGAGCTTGCGCGGGTTGCGCTGGTCTCGATTGGAGCTCCGTTGTGTGATGAAGTCCTCCCTGACCGCAGAGGGCTCAGCGGGCGGACATGAGTGTGATGGACCCAGGTGGCCACGCCGTCTACCTTGAGAGTGGTGGGTGTGGTCAGCACTATGATGTAAGGGCCCTTCCAACACTGCTCGAGGGTCTCCCGGCGGTGTCTTTTGACAAAGACCCAGTCCCCTGGTCTGTACTGATGTGGCATCAGGGCCGGGCCAGCCTCGTAGATGTCACGGACATGTGGCCAGATGTTCTCGTGTGCCCTCTGGAGCTCCCTTAAAGAAAAAGACATTTCTTGATTTTCAAACTCAGCGAGAAGTTCGGCCTTAAGTTTGGGAATGATAGGGGATGGCCTACCAAACATGATCTCATAAGGAGTAAAACCCAGGGTGTAAGGAGTGTTTCTCACCCAATAAAGGGCATACAGTAGGAGAGCCACCCAGTTCCCACCAGTCTCCATGGTTAATTTGGTAAGGGTCTCTTTTAGGGTTCTATTCATTCTCTCCACCTGTCCTGAGCTCTGGGGCCTATAAGCACAATGTAATTTCCAGTTTTCCCCAATAGCCTTGGCTACTGCCTGCGTTACCTGTGAGATAAAAGCTGGCCCGTTGTCTGATCCTATCATGGCAGGAAAACCATACCTGGGTAGGATTCTTCTAGCAGCTTCTTGGCCACCGTCTGAGCCATTTCATGCTTGGTTGGGTATGCATCTACCCAGCCAGAGAAAGTGTCTATAAATACTAAAAGATATTTATAACCATACTTTCCTGGTTTAACTTCAGTGAAATCCCATTGTGCTCCTGGTTTGGTTCCTCTGAGCCTGGTTCCTTTCTCACTTAGCCGGCTCTCATGTTTGTGAGTTGACAGGTCTTGCAGGCAGATACAACCTGATTTATCTTGGTGTCCTGCTGGTGAATCTTGATTCCGGCATGTAGGATTAAGTCCTTTAATTTCCGGGCCCCCAGGTGGGTGGATCGGTGCATGTGTTCCAGCATTGCGACCCCAAGCCAGTGCGGCAATATGAGCTCTTTGTCCGGTGTATACCACCATCCCTTTATCTCCTGGGCCATGGAGAGTTTTTTAATCCACTGCAATTCCTCTGGAAGTATTTGGGCTGGGCTGGTATAAGTGGGTCCCCCAAGTCTGGTAATTGTAGGACCATGGCGGGGACCAAAGTAAGAGTTACTGCCTTGGCTGCCTGGTCAGCCTTCTGGTTACCCCTTGCCATGGGGTCATCTGTCTTTTGGTCTCCTTGGCAATGGATAATGGCTAACTTGGCCGGGAGCCATAAGGCCACCAGTAGGTCGAGTATTTCCTCTTTATTTTTTACAGTCCGTCCTTCTGCCATCAGTAGCCCCTTCTCCGGATAGATTGCCCCATGAACATGGGCCGCAGCAAACGCAGACCTGCTGTCGGTGTAGACGTTGAGTCGCTTCCTGGCTCCCAGGGTCAGCGTCTTGGTGAGGGCGACGAGCTCTGCTCGCTGGGCTGATATCCCGGATGGAAGAGCCTCTGCCCACACAGTGTCTGTTTCGGTGACTATTGCTGCACCCACGTACCATCGGTGAACCAGGTGGTCTCGGCATCTGGAAGGGGCCGGTCGGTCAGGTCCTTCCAGAGCCCATGTACTTGTTTCCGGATTCCCGTGCAGTCATGTAGCGGAGCGTCTAGGTCGGGGCCAGGCAGCAAAGTTGCAGGATTGAGGACCGCACTGGGGTGAAACCTCACTCCTGGTGGGTTGAGTAGGAGGCCCTGATAATGGATCATTTTGTGTGTTGCTCATCTACCTATCAGGACGCTGTTTTACGACTCCCTCAATGGCATGGCGGGGCGGTCATCATCCAGACCTCCCGTCCTAGGCTCAGTTTGTCAGTGTCCTTGACTAGGAGTGCTGTTGCCACAATAACTCTCAGGCATAGTGGCCAGTGAGCCGCCACTGCATCCAGTTTTTGTGACAAGTAAGCTACCAGGCGGCTCCAGGGGCCCAAGGCTTGAGTTAGAACCCCTTTTGCTATTCCCTTGTGCTCATCCACAAAGAGGTGAAAGAGATTCATAATGTCTGGCAGGCCCAGGACTGGGGCATCTAGGAGGGCCTTCTTTAACTGATTAAATGCAGCCTCCTCTTTTTCAGTCCATTCAAATGCCCTCCCCTCCTTGGTAGCTTCATATAAGGACCTGGTGATTTCAGCACACCCCAGTATCCAGAGGCAGCAGTAACTCGCAGATCCTAGGAATGCCCTTATTTCCCTTTGGGAGGTGGGATAGGGATCTTTAGGACAGCTTCTTTTCTGGCATCCAATAACTGCTGTTGTCTGCCCTCCAAAATATATCCCAGATAGCTTACCCTCTTCTTGCAGATCTGAGCCTTTTTTGTGGACGCTCAGTATTCCAAAGCCCTCAAGGCGGCTAGCAGATCCTAGGTTCCACGCTCACAGTCTTCGGCCATGTAGGCAGCGATCAGGAGGTCATCCACTTACCGTAGGAGGGTGAGAGTCAGCAGTTGTAGCTAGTAAGATCCTGGCCAGGTCTCAAGTCTGCTTATGGCTGGCGGCTGCCATGGCACGAGTCTGCTTGTTCTCCAGAGACTCCCGGTTATTATATACCTTCTCAGCCACTATCAGTAGACCTTGTAAACTTTTCTCCCCTAGTCTATCTTTTTTCTGCAGTTTTCTCTTGATATCTGCAGCAGACTGATTTACAAAGGCCATAATAACAGCTGTCTTGTTTTTAGGTGCCTCTGGATCCATGGAGGTATAGGTATGAAGTGCCTCCATAATCCATTCTAAAAAGGCAGGTGGAGATTCATGTTTTCCCTGCTGTACATTCCCCACCTTGGCCAAATTGGATGTCTTTCTAGCAGCCATTGGGAGGACCCCCGTTAGAGTCTGGCGGTAAACCCGGACCCTCTCCTTACCTTCTGCCATGTTGAAATCCCATTCGGGTCGAGTTAAAGGGAAAGAGGTCTCCATCTGGGCCTGGTTGGGGGTAAGATTCCCAACCACACCCAGAACTAATTTTCGGGCCTCATTGAAGATCCTCTCCCTTTCCTCAGTCATGAACAGAACCTGCAAAAGCTGCTGACAGTCATCCCAGGTAGGCTGATGGGTGAAAAGAACAGAGTCTAACAGATCAATAAGCTCCGCCGGTTTCTCAGAAAACTTAGGATTCTGAGCTTTCCAATTGTAGAAGTCACTAGTGGCAAAAGGCCAGTAGTGATGGGCTGATTTCCCTCCGTGTCTAGGGGGCCAGTGTCTTGCAAGGGCGGAATAGTAGAGTCAGCGGTGGGGGCACACTGCTTCCGCTGAGCCCGTTGTCTGGTATAGGTGGGTTTCCCACTGGAGTGCCTCTGCCCCCTGCTCCTGGAACGGCTTCTCCCTCTAGTGGGGGATGGTCATGTTCCCCCAGTACCTTAGGGGGCTGATATGGGTGGGGAGAGGGAATTAGTTCTTCTTCAGTTCCTCCCTGCAGGACAGGGTAGAGGGGCACTGAGGGTTTGGCAGGACTCTCCTTTTTCTCCTTCTCTGTCCCTGTAAAAGCAAGAATAGGTCACGCCTCTGGGGGGCACGTGGCCAGGAAGAGCTTAAGCCAAGAGTGTGCGTTTTCCACAAGGTCGTGCCAAGTAATAATGTCAGGGAACTGATCAGGATGACCCATCCTGGGCCGTGAGACAACACCCCTGACTCGGTGGATGTAGGGTAGTTGAAAGTACCCTCTGGCAGCCATCCAACATTGAAAGGCGGCCATTCACTAGAACAAAAAGTCTGCCACTGATCTTTCCGTACCTCCACACTGAGGTTGTTGGCTCTTTACCTGACCTCTTTGAAATGATCAGTCCTAAAACTTAAAGGAGTAGTCTGAGTCTGTCCCATGACATCCATCCAATAAGTCCACAAAATAAAACAGAGAAACACAAACACAGAAAAACAAAGGGCCCCTGAGAGTTGGAAGCAAAACCAAAAGCTAGATGACGGCCTCACGCCAACCAGCAGGAGCGACCCACCTGGTCTCAGATTCTTGAGGGGATTCCATTTCCCTCCAGCTTTGAGGAGATTTCATGTCCCTTCCTTTGAGGATCAGAACGTCTTCTGAATCCTCCGGCCCTTGGTCCACTAGTGCATCCACTTAGACTGCGTTGGGCACTACCAAAATACCAGTAATGAGCTCACGCAAGAGAGAGAACAAACAGACAGACACCTACCGTGGCCAGTCAGGCTCTTCGGGTCAGGGGTCCCTCGAATGTCTTGGGGATCCCAGACGAGCCCCCAACTGTTATGCCTAGATTTCGAGATCCCCAAAGACCACCAGGGAGTCGCCAAGTCTGATGCAAAAGCAAAGAGCCTTTATTCGAGCTAGCTCAAGCTCAGTCCCCCATACCCACTGACACAGCGGCGAGATGCAAAGAAAGAGAGCGAGTTACGTAAGCACAGCGGTTTTATAGGGTCTGGTGGCAGTTGGTGGAGTGATGTTCATGGCTTATGCCAATTGGCCAGGAGTCAGTTGCGTAGGTGGCGAGATGGCCATTAATCCTCAGTTTGCACTTTTATTGGTTAGAGTCCAATTGGGTGCCTCCCCCAACCTGGATATGCTGTTTGCCCATATTTCCTGAAGCTGTTTTTCCAAGTAAATAGCAAGGAAGGGTCAAGCTGGGGATTTACACAAGATGGAGGGTGAAGCACACAAGATTGAGTCAGTCTCGTTCTGCCCTTTCGCAGGGAGCCAGATGTGGGGCTCAATCCCAGGACCCTGGGATCATGACCTGAGCCAACGGCAGATGCTTAACCGACTGAGCTACCCAGACACCCTAACTTGTTTTTTTATGATCATTATTATTATTCAGAGCATATATCCACAGAGGATTTAGAGTATTTTGTGCCACATATAAATATCCCAGAGTTTATTACCTTTTCAGCAGACAAGAGATAGGTCCTCATCTATGGATTCCCACACAGAAGCAGAGAAAGGCAGGGCTGGTCACAGAGACCTCGTCATCCCATAGCCCCCAACTTTGCTAACCTCAGCATATGATTTATATTTGCCCTCTTCCCATAGCAAAGTGGATGCATTGACTGAGAAGAAGGAGGAGCCGCAAGAGTTGGGGACTGTCCCCAACTCCCCACCAATCTCTCACCCCACCCTCCTGAAAAACAAAACCCTGTCCTCCAGCAAGTCATCAAAGGTTATTTCTATCTAGCAACAATCTTTCTACCAACTATTTAATTGCCTGTTTTTCAGTTCCTTAAAAAAAGAAACCATTTCTCACTCACCTTTCTCTTCCCCACCACACACTGCCTGGGGAGGGCATGCAGAAATACTCATTTCCTTCCACATCATTTCTACTAGTACATATTCAATAAACATTGCTTGAATACATGAATAAATGGGATGATCAGATTTATTTGCATTTACTTTAATTTTGCTTCAAAAATTAAGACTTGATAACCATGAAATATTAGCTTATAGTCTCACAGCTCTAAATTTTAAAATCAGCAACGTAATTTTAGGAGCATCAAGGTAATGGTTCTACACCCTGTCACATAAAAGTTTACTACTCATCACCAGAAATATCCTTAAATATTTTGAAGGTATACCAAATATGTTAGTAACAGCCTGTATAAATAATAACTTGTGTGTTAAAGAAATATTGTTGTCTATCATATGAGGGTTTTATTGATTGATTCCCCAGGGTTATTTTATTGTCAGTATTTCCATTTTTCACCATTGGCTAAGATGTGCATTTCATTTAAATGATAGAGCAGTTATCTCTGTGGCTTCAGGGTAGCTCTGCTTTACTATACTAGACTAGAACTTTGGATTTGTTAACATACCGTCTTGACATTTGTTGTTTTTAATGTTTCAGCTCCTGTTGTCATCCGCTTAAGGAAAGAGAGGGGCCTAATATTTCATGAACGGGAAATGCACAAATAATATATAATTTCATTATTATTTTATTTTTATTAATGATAAAGAAATCACAAATGAACTTTTGCTACTAGTATATCAGTTTCATCCCTTAAGATGATGTATTTCCTATTCTTACAGGGAGAGAAAAATAAAGATGGACCTTCAGATCCTGCTGGCCTGAAGTTCCCAGAGAGGAATGTCCCAAGGGATTCTTACTGCCACCTTTCCAACAGTCCTAGAGCAATAGAGCACGCCTATCAGTATGGAGGGACAGCCAACAGCCGCCAAGAGTTTGAACACTTAAAAGAAGATTTTGGTGAAAAGTAAAGTAACACACTATCCCTTTCAGAACTTTATGTCATG
Organism: Spilogale gracilis; assembly: GCA_004023965.1. Taxonomy (NCBI): domain Eukaryota; kingdom Metazoa; phylum Chordata; class Mammalia; order Carnivora; family Mephitidae; genus Spilogale; species Spilogale gracilis. The sequence goes on from PITA01000565.1 coordinate 195,512, forward strand.
GCTAGACTTCATCCTTATTTGCCACATGCTGTCTTTTTCCTATGACCTTTCCTTTCTGTGCCACTTAATCCTATTATTTTATCATCAAAATAAATGCTAAGTAGTACCTGATTCTTACTTTTCAATAAATTATATTCTCTGCAACTTCTTCCCAAAAGTAAGATGCACAATACAGGATTCTCCCAGGAATTTGCTGCATTTTTATTGAAAAGGAAAGGCAATCAAAGAAAGGAAGATGGGGCACATTTCCAATGAGTCATCATCTAACCTTGATATTACTTTCCTTCCCCCATATAAATTGCTTTCAGACTGAAAAATGGGGGTGCCTCTGAACTACTGGAAGGTTAATAAGGAAAGACACCGAAGACAGAAACCACTAGTATCTCGGCTAGCTACTAACGCTGTCTGTAAAGCCCAGCACCTCTTCCCAGTATTCCACAAATCTCCAGGTTACTTAGCACTTTCGAAAATGTCTTTTTATAGTGTCAGCACCTAGATATTCTTATACAGGTCTTATTCGTCTTTCCAACGTCCATAGAGGCAGTGCATTCAATACGTAAACTCTAATGCCTTTTAATTTGCTGTTTGCCTAATAGGCAGTATTGATAGTTTGTATTCACTGGGAAGAATTTAGAGTTAAATCAAAGAAATCAGCCTAATAAATGTATCTTATCTATATGGCCTGGAGCTAAAAGTCTAGAAGGTTTGTTTAATTCCTATACATTCTGGTTGCTAATTTAGCCTGTTTATCTACTGATTAGATAGATCCCAGAGTTTATTACCTTTTCAGCAGACAAGAGATAGGTCCTCATCTATGGATTCCCACACAGAAGCAGAGAAAGGCAGGGCTGGTCACAGAGACCTCGTCATCCCATAGCCCCCAACTTTGCTAACCTCAGCATATGATTTATATTTGCCCTCTTCCCATAGCAAAGTGGATGCATTGACTGAGAAGAAGGAGGAGCGGCAAGAGTTGGAGACTGTCCCCAACTCCCCACCAATCTCTCACCCTACCCTCCTGAAAAACAAAACCTGTTTTTCAAATTTTTTTTGAAAAAAAATGAACCTGTATTTTAAATTTTTTTTTAAAGGTTTTATTTATTTGACAAAGAGAAACACAGCGAGAGAGGGAACACAAGCAGGGGGAGTGAGAAAAGGAGAAGCAGGCTTCCCGCCGAGCAGGGAGCCCAATGTGGGGCTCGAGCCCAGGTCTCCGGGATCATGACCTGAGCTGAAGGTAGTTGCTTAACCAACTGAGCCACCCAGGCGCTCCTGAACCTGTATTTTAGATAGCACACAAATCATATTGTTTCTATGCAAACTTCTATATGCACATTAATTACGGACTAGTATTTTGTCCACATGAACAAACTAAATGTAACCATATTTTCAAAGCAAGACCCATTATAATCCTTAAGTGAAACAATACTTCCTTAAACATGGATTGTGGCTCTGCTGTATAAATAAGTAGGGAAAGAGTTACATTTCTGAGTTATTTCGTGCTTTCCCAATATTCATGAATAATACTTAAGTATAATTAGAAGTAATATGGCTTGGGAGTCGATAGAATGGCTACTCATTCTTCTTTACTTACACTGTGTTGCTGTCAGAAACTAGAGATCACTGTCGGTCTCATTTTACAGATAGTAAGCATTTTCTTTTTGTTTACCAGATCTCAGTTCTCCATTCGTCTGAAAACGCGTTCCTCCCATGGGATGATTTTCTATGTCTCAGATCAAGAAGAGAATGACTTCATGACTCTATTCTTAGCCCACGGCCGCTTGGTTTTCATGTTTAATGTTGGCCACAAAAAACTGAAGATTAGAAGCCAAGAGAAATACAATGATGGATTGTGGCATGATGTGAGTTGAAGGCAGAGAATATTATTACCAGCAAATTGTCACCATTGTCAAATGGATTGACCTTAATGCCCGCTATTGATCTTTCTAGAAACACCCATTTTAAAATTCTGTTGCCATATGCTCAAACTTCAATTTTGAGAAATTTTTCTAATTTCTTATAAAAATCTTGAAGCATATTATTTAAAAAGAGATAAAGACTGAATGTAATTTTTAGTGTAATTATTTTCACCAAAGGACCAATGGCAAACATAACCTGAAGTTTAATTTCTAATGATTTTTCACTTGTTTTCCCACTGCCTGCAATTTACTAAATTTCAACAGCAATTATTGAGTGTCTAAGCCGTGGAAGATACAAAGTGAAGAGAAAATCTGTTAAGAAGCTAGGATACCACAGGGAGACTATTTAAATATTGAAACAAATCAGTGTTATGTAATGGAAAGAGTAAGAAATGTAATTGCATTAATCACTATAAATTTAGGAGAGGAAGAAACCAAGTGGGCTGGCCAGCTGGGAAGAGCTTCATTGAGAATGCTCCTAAATACATATAAGCTATATTCAGAAATTAAGCCTGTAGCTTTAAATCAAGCTTTAAAGGACAAAACAAACTCTTGACCTTCAGGGAAAGGACCAGTTTTTTAAGTTTTGTGGTTTTTTTAAAGATCTTATTTATTTATTTGACAGAGAGAAACACAGCCAGAGAGGGAACACAAGCAGGGGGAGTGAGAGAGGGAGAAGCAGGCTTCCTGCAGAGCAGGGAGCCCGATGTGGGGCTCAATGTGGGGCGCAATGTGGGGCTCGATCTCGGGTCTCCGGTATCATGACCTGAGCCAAAGGCGATCGCTTAACCAACTGAGCCACCCAGGCGCCCGAAAGGACCAGTTTTTTAGAGAACTTCTGCAGATCTCCCACGTACTGCAATAGCAAAGTTTGGAGAAGAGGCAACCGAGTCTTCCGCCAAATCTTGGGATGCACTTGACATGTGCTGTTGTCCTTCTCTCCACCCAGGTGATATTTATTCGGGAAAAGAGCAGTGGCCGACTGATCATTGATGGCCTTCGAGTCCTAGAAGAGAGTCTTCCTCCTACCGGAGCTGCCTGGAACATCAAGGGTCCTATTTATTTGGGAGGTGTGGCTCCTGGGAGGGCTGTGAAAAATATCCAGGTAAGCCAGGCATGACCAGGTGGAGCCACTGACCTTTAGAGCCAACAGATTATTTAATCCAGGACCTCATTTTACCATCAGCAAAACTGGCAAGAATAGAACTGTAGTTTCACTGGATATAGGCTATCAAAGTGAGTGTTGTCCCCAGGGATGTCTGTCAGCCCTCTAGCATTACAAAGTCAGGAGTGATCTTTTGATTCTAAGGGAAAGGCGAGATGAAACAGTTTCAGAGGTTTAAACTGTCATGAGAAGTTATATCTCAAGGAGATGCTTATTTGTTCAGCAAGTGCACATGCTATTAGTGTAAAAAATACAAAAAAAAAAGAAATAAAGAATGTCATTCCATCAGATATCACTGAGTGAGAAAAAACTTTGGGGCCTTTCTGTAGACTATAATTTCATTTTTGTTTCACACACACACACACACACACACACACATACACACAATTTGTAAATGTGTAAGGAAGTGTGGTTACCCTTGGGGGTGGAGAAGAGAGGTTATAGTAAAAAGCATGTTATTTCTGTACTTTAAAAATTAATAATATTGTACCTTTACAAAAATATTCGGCAATAAGGGGAATGTATCAAAGGACTAAATCTTTCTTAACATAAATATAGATTTGACCTCAGCACAAAAAATGGATGCATTTATAAGATTTGCTAATATAGGTGGATAAAGCAAAAAAGGGGGGCTCATGTAATAATGAGATTTTAGGCAAGTAGCCCCAATTTCATGACAACTCCTTTAAAAGAAAGGTTTCCAAAGCAGTGTGAAGTAAGTTGTCCAAAGAGGACCAAGTTCCACATCCTGATAAATTCTCAACCACAAGATCAGGTAAAGGAGCTGGAAATGCAAGCTTTCCACCCTTTAGTTAACCATGGTAGATCCAACAATTAAAAACTTTGCCAGCCCTCATCAGCATTAAGTGATTTGGGACCAGCTGTCATTCTTGAAGGAAAACAAACGAGGGCCATTCTAATATTCAATTTCAAATCCAGAGCTGCAACTTATTTATCACCGTTGATGTAAAAATGTTTTTAGCTAATGACTGCAGGCTGACATTATCAAACATAAAACCCCAACTTCAAAGAACTCATTAAAGAAGCAACTACCTGGAAAACGACTGACCCTTCAGGCAGCTAAGATAAATAAGACAGGGGACTGCTTCGTTTCTCTCAGGACATGAATCCCTTCATTTTGTTTCCCTTTGGTGTGCACCTCTGTGTTGAGAAAATGAATTTTAAGAAATGTCTTCTTCCCTCAGATCAACTCGGTCTACAGTTTCAGTGGCTGTCTTGGCAACCTTCAGCTCAATGGGGCCTCCATCACCTCTGCTTCTCAGACATTCAGTGTGACCCCTTGTTTTGAAGGTCCGATGGAAACAGGGACCTACTTTTCAACAGAAGGAGGATATGTGGTTCTAGGTAAGAGTGACTTCTGCCCAAAACACGAATCATGAAATACTTCTTTCCTGGAGGTGGATGACAGGGAAATGGGGCTCAGAGTTAAAACTTCAGAATATCAAACTCACTCAGCCCTAGATAATGGCTTCTTTGTGCGAGGATGCCCTCTGTCACCTCCTGCCATGCCCAACTAGACAGGCTGGCCTGTCCCTGTTTGCTTTCCCCAACCAGAGCTTCTCTGCAGCGGCCACACCTCTGATGTAGATGTAGCCCATCTGGGCCCTTTTAGGATTTCCTGTGCTGCTCTGTGTTCTAATCTGTGTCAGCTCTGAGCCACCCCGCTACCATCTTTCTCTGCTCCCGCTTAGCGTGACCCATTGTCCCCACAAAAGCAAGTTCCACTTCCTCCCTTTGCTCTGCAAAACTATCCTTCAGAGATTTTTCTTTCTGGATTTGTGTTCTCCGTAACTATTATTCTCTCATTCAGTCAACCAAGTTTTTATTGTATGTCCCTGGTATGTTAGTCCCTATGCCGAGTAATGGAACATAATAGTTCTAAAAATAAATACATCAAGTCCTAAGAGACCATACACCATCACCACCCAAGCCATTCTAACAAATACTCTATAGAGCAAACATTAGGTGTGAGGAAGCCACCTGGATCAGTACCCTGAACATCTCCTGAATAAAGACATGACAATGCAGCCACATATTATCTTCCTAAACCACCTCCACATCCAAGAGAATACTGAAGGTCGTCTTTCCTCTCTTTGTCTCACTCATGATTTTACTTTCTTTTCTCCTCCTTGATCCATAATAAAGCACCAACATCATATTTCTCAGCCTTCATTGGATTTCAGTGATAAAAACTCAAAGGCTCGGACAGCTTGAAATGCATAGCAACCTGCACAATTTATGTTCTCCCTTACCATTAACTAATAGCAAGAAAAATTAAAAAGTGATTTATAAGGAGACATGTCAAGTGAATGTTATTAAGATGCCCACGTTTGCCACGTGTCTCCTGCAGTGAGCTTTTCTGAATAAGAATTCATTTTCTCGCATCACAGCAGTAACACCTCCTAACTGCTTCTGCTGCCCTCACTCGTCCTTTCCTCTGAATCGCTCTACGGCACTGACACCAGTGATCTTTATTAAGACTTATTTTAAAATACAGCTCCCTTGCTCAGTGACTGCAAAATAGAGTCTACCTTCCATACTCAAGCACCTGCGCCCTTCCCCCATGGCCTTCCTCACTCACCTGGCCCCTCTTTACCCTGGCAGGAGGCGCTGGCCTCCACAGTGCTCTCCAAATGTCCCAGCTTCTGCGCTCATGTTCAGACTACTTCTTCTGCCCAGGCTGCTTTTCTCTCCTCCTCGCTTGTGAAATATTAAATGTTCCTGCTGGATGTAATCGGTTTCTCCTCCCCCAAGAACAGATGCCACAATGCCTTTTCCACATGCTGTCCTCACCCCACGGCCCACCGCAGGAGTGGCCTACTAGTTATCTCAGAGCCCCACAGGGCTTTCCACAGTGTGTTTGCCATGGGAAATATCACTGGCTACTTATCTATTGAAAAAGGTGTCAAACTTTCAGAAAACAGATATAAAAATGTATCATTATGAAATCACACCATGGTTACAAAATTCAGGCTGCTGCTCTTAAGAGCTAATATTTCTCTCCCCAGATGAGTCTTTCAATATTGGACTGAAGTTTGAGATTGCATTTGAAGTCCGCCCCAGAAGCAGTTCCGGAACCCTTGTTCATGGGCACAGTGTCAATGGAGAGTACTTAAATGTCCACATGAAGAAGGGGCAGGTAGTGGGTTAAACACTGTTCTAACAGTCTGTCTTCTCTAACCTTGAATTCTAGGTCTGAAGCATTTTTACTTCACAGAGTTTATTCCATCAGTCTTTCCTAACTCGTGGGGAAAAAAATAATGGGGAAGCTACACATGAAATTTAAATGACTGACTTTGATTCAGATTCATATATTGGGAATTGATGTGATTAGAACAAAGAGCCATGAAAATGTGGCAAAGCTAAAAAAATCAACAATAACAATGGAATTAAAAGGTTTTAATAAAAGAATTAAAAGAAAACATTTTTACAACCAAATGAGAGCAGCAAACATATCCAGCTATCAAAACGAACAAACACCAAAGCATCTTTCTATCTATCATATATTTGCATCCTGGTATATATAGGTACATATGTGCATATATACATATATATTACTTTCAATTGCTAGAAATCAAAATATTCTTATAATTAAGCACCACTTGCATCCTGGAAAAGTATGACTAAAGAAAATTCACGAATGTGTTTGACTAAATAGTAAGGAGAAAATAGCATCATTCCATTATTGTCCTTAACTTAATAGAACTGATTTTTATTTGAGTTCTAGTGTTATTAAATCATAAAATGATAAAATCCTCAGATCATGCTTACTGTGTGTCAAGTACTATTCTAATTATGGACGAACTCCTTTAGCCACTCAGTGGCTCTGTGAGGTAGGTTTCACAAGTGAGGAAACAGGCAGAGTGAGATAATGGGAAGCTGGGATGCGGACCCAAGCAGTCTGACTCCACGGTCCACGCCCTTCACCAATACCTTAACCTGCTTTGCAGAACACATTCAATCCCGAAAAATTAGAGGAATGCATTTTATTATCTTGTTCCTCTCTGCCAGCTTTTCTCCTGTTACTATTCCATCCTCTCCCCTAGGAAATTTACTGTCTATAGCCTACCAAAGAGCGACCCCTTGCGTTCACATTGCAAAGCTAATCATTTGCCGATGTTAAAGGCTTGCTTTTTTTTCTGTGATGAGTTTAAGAAATCAAGTTTTATCTTTATGAGGAAAAATGAAACTATATAACACATCCTGTGTTTTGCAGGTCATAGTGAAAGTCAACAATGGAATCAAGGACTTTTCCACCTCAGTAACACCCAAGCAAAATCTCTGTGATGGCAGATGGCACAGAATTACAGGTGAGAAAAACGAGCGTCCTAGGCTCGCTCCTTTTATGAAGTGAGCCGACATTCCCCAGTGTGGAATGATGGCTCGGAAGAACTCCGACTGTAACTTACATGATAAAATAGGGGATGGACGACATTCTACAAGTGGCCAGGAAAGAGAATCAAATATTACTGTATATATCGAATCCACATGTGATTTGAAAATTTGAAAACTGCCAAAATAGTCTTCGGGAGCTTTTTAAAATAATGCATAATTTATGAAGAAAAAAATAGTATCCTAAATAATCTCCCTTTCAAAGGAAAATGTTACAGGGATTGCTTGGTTACACAGACATTTTCAATGATAGAGAAGAAAGTGTGAGGTTTGTTCTGGAATAAATAAAAGCCATCGCTGTTATAAATTAGTCTCTTTCATGTGAAAATTAATCACTCCAGTGCCATCTATGACCAGTCTTTTCCTTGTATTTCAGTCATTAGAGATTCCAATGTGGTTCAGTTGGATGTAGACTCTGAAGTGAACCATGTGGTTGGACCCCTGAACCCAAAACCAGTTGATCACAGGGAGCCTGTATTCGTTGGAGGTGTTCCAGGTAAGAGTTCTTTAAAAGGGACACATTGCCAATTCCAAAAAACAGTAAGTCCTTATAACTGTTATTACAGTACCAAGAACGGAACCAGGTGTTTTCATGATTCACCTAATAACTCAAAGGATTTTATATACAATACCCCTTCATAGGAAAAAATATACTGGTGATTATGACTCTTTATCCAAGGACCAAAACAAAGTAACACATAAGCACTATACTTCAGCCTCCTGCCTGGTAGATACTCTTCTCCCTTTGCCATATATGCTTATTTTTTTCCTCTTCCTTTTACATATCCTCATGTCCACGTAGTGAACACACACACGCTATTTTTTCCCTAACACAAAGAAAGCTCAGTTACTAATACTGCTCTAGGATCTAAGAATCTTGGAGAACTACAAGTTTGCTGATAATTAATCCCCTTCCTTGTGAAGAAGAGAATCCCCAGTTCTCCCTGTCCAAGATTAGTCTGAACTGTGATAACAGCTGCAGACCGTGTGTTTTGTTCCAATATAGTGACCGCCCCCAACAGAGGTTTCCAGCTGCCCTCCTGCAAATGTCATCAGTAACGCCACTGTTGCCCTCTGCCAAGAATGGTATATAGCCCCGGGTGTAGGCACAAGGACTCTTATGGACCCCCCACAATTGTTTTAACCCTCTGGAGCAGGAACTGTGACCTATGTTGCAAGTGTTTGTAAAATTTCAGGATCTACCTATGCTTATGCTTTTTAGAGTGAATTTTGCCTGGGTCTCACTTATTTTGTGTGATTTACTGAGAAAAGGGGAAGGGATTTTAGCTTCTCGACTATTTTTAGACTTAGTTGATATTTCTGTTTCATTACCCTTCACCCTTAAGCCTCCACATTTTTGCCAAGTTCATAAAATATAATGAGAAAATAATGAATTCACATAAGCTAACTTTTAATGTTTCTGAGCTCTGGGTTGAAGAACTATAAATCGGATAATGATAACTGGTCTGATCTTCGTACGGGCACAGGTGCCCTGTACTATGGGAGGTGAACTTTCTCCCCTTGTCTTAATTAGAGATCTAGAAGAAGCCTTCTGCTTATTAATGGTATAGATACAATTAAATGTGTTGGACGATAGAAGCAATATAATTTAAAGCCATTTAGAGAGCTTAGAAATATCATGGAATTAAAATCCGTTTAGTCAAAGCTTATTATGTACAAACAGCTATGTGAGCAGTAGCAGATAAAAGATGGAAAACACTTAGAAATCACTAACTCAGGAAGGAACATAAAATAGGACAGCAAATTAAATAACATCAAGCAGCTGTAATAAGTTTTCTAAGTAGCGTAGATCAAGACTATGCCGAAGCTTTGTACTGAAAATAAATCATGGAAATCATATTTCATATTTAAATGATGATTATGAAGTTTTAGATTCGGAAGGGGCTGAGAGACTGCTTCCCTTTGTCTCTAGATTAGTATGACTGTATATATTCTTCAAGGCTGCTCAGTGTATTTCATCATCAGAATAAAAGTGAGTGAACAGGAAAGATTATAAGGGCAGAAACATCTATTTTTTCTGCCCATTTTGGAAACTAGTCTTAGAACGTGGATTTAGAAGACAGCTGAAATACAGTCAGAACTTTGATCATGGGAAATATGGCAAACTTTAAAATTACCAATGGTCATATTACTTCAAAAGCAGATAAAGTTCCTGAGGAAATGAGTAGATTATCACTATATTCCGTTTTTGACATGTAAATCATCTTGATGATGTGAGCTGTTGTTACATATATTTTTGCCAGAGTAATATTTGGGCTTGGAGGGGCTCACATGTAATCTTTGTTTTTATTTCTTCCTTTTTCCAGAGTCTCTATTGACACCACCGTTGGCCCCTGGCAGACCCTTCTCAGGCTGCATCCGTCACTTTGTGATTGATGGGCGCCCTGTGAGTTTCAGCAAAGCAGCCCTGGTCAGCGGCGCCGTGAGCATCAACTCCTGTCCCTCGGCCTGACACAGCAAGGCATAGCCGTCCCCTGCCCCTTACGAAGTTCTTCAGAGCACTGAAAGAAACGCAAAGCCAGCCAGGAGGAAGAGTAACTTTTCCTCCCAGTGGGAGCCTTCATCTAGTTGAGCAGGACTTAAATGAATCGTCAGGGAATGGAGGTTTATTATTTCTCATTTGGGTTCTTACCTTGGATCCAAGATGTCTGTAGTGAACAACAATCAAAGAAGCATCACACTTACTTACTTGCATTGTATTATTTCCTGCTGGTGAAATTTCTGTTCCTGTTTCTAATGAAATAGAAGGGATTCTAAATAAACACTGGCACACATTTGCAAGTATGGCTAGATTCTCAGATTCATCTTTCTTTCACCACAATACTTTGAATTGAATTACACCAAAATATCTGAGGTATACTTTTCTTTATCCTGAAAACATTTACTAATTTACATAAAATCTGGAAGTAGATGGTAGGTTTGCTTTTAGTACTTTTTAGTACTTTTGTTTTATCTAACAGTATAACATGAATATTTTAGGTTTATAACAGTTATAAGGTTTAATAAATTTTTACAAATTATTAGAAAAATGAAAGCACAATTTAACTTTTTCTAGAGAAGAAAATTATTATGTATTCTATAGGAATCATTGAGGACATTACAGCAAAGAAAATAGGACATAATCATAAAATTGTATTTAAAAGTATAAAAATCCTTTTATTAAAAGTTTTCCCCCATATAATTACAGCATAACTAGTATTTTCTAATTTTCTGATTTTAGATTCATAAAATCTAGGGAAAAATAGGCTTGAATAGTTGGTGTGATATTAAATACAGAAACTGAAATAAAAGAATTGTACATGAACTGATAACCAACATTGAAGACAGAATGAGAGATGATAGGCCCTCACAGCAATAGAATTAAGGATATGTAAAAGGAATAACTTTGGGGGGCAAGGGAAGGGGGCATAAAATATTTTGAGGAATTACTAATCTCTGACCTTGAGGAAAATATATGTAAATTATTATATAAGATATATGTGTGTGTATATACACACAAACACACACATACACTATTCCCCTGCTACCCTCCCATCCCAAGCACATTAATAATAAAGTTGAAGATATCAATGAAAATGGCTAATATCAATTCATAGAGGAGTCACTGCATACTAAGCTCCATGGTAAGTTAAAGTTGGTTTGATCATTACATTAATCCTATGAGGTGGCATTTGCAGATGAGAAACTTGAGACGTAGAAAGTTAGGGATATATTGTTGGCTATCATTCTGCTAGGCCAAAGAGCCAGGTTTCAAAACGAAGGGCAACATGATTATCCCCTTGCTTCCTGCGTCCAGAGAACAGTCTGCCACCTATCAGCTGTTCTCTGAGGCTGGAGTCACAAACCAAAATGCCTATAGAACTGGTGAGTTATGAGGAGTAAAGCTGGTAGGCTGTGAGTGACAAAATTCACAGGGCATCTGCCAGACCTATCTAGAAAGCCAGCAGGTGCTCAACTCAGCTGACTCTCACAATGAAAGAACACAAGTCTTTAAGGACCAACAGAAGCTAGAAACGTGAAATTTGGGGAGTTTGGAATAGCCTGAGTTTTCAGTTGGTAACCAATTAAAATTAAAGCAACAGTAACCACAATACCAGGCTGACCAAACAAAGCCTTGTAAGAGTCATATGTGACATCCAAATTAACAGGTCTGAATCCCAAGAGTCTAAAGCCTTAGCAAACAGACTGAACCAGTGCACCCTCATAATATTCCCTCCATCAGACCCAAACAGGAAGAAGTGGTTCTGAAATACCCTACCATTTTCTTTTCGAGACGATTTTCCAGAAGCATCCTATAGGGTCACCTAGTTCCTCATTCTCAGCAATAGCACAAAGAAAAATAGCCCGGCTGCAGACCCTACTCGGTGGTTCCAGCAGGCATGCACATGGACTGAAACACAAGAATTCTTCTGCCTTCTCTACAATTTGCAAAGACACTTTGCAGAGTTAGTACTGCACATTCTTGTACTTGACAAATGAGAATCCACTAAATCCACCGACCCATATCCCTACTAACCACCACACAATGACCTGAAACTTTGAATTTGCCATTCTTAAGAGACTGACTCAGCTCTTAGGTGGGATTCCATCTTCTTCCAGCTTCTGTCTAGGGAGAAAAAAAGTCGTAATTTTTTTCTTTTAGTTAAACCAAGTATATCAGAATTTCATATAGAGAAATGTGGGTTGGGTGTTCATACTAATTTTGATCAATTGTTGTTTTGTTCCCTGCCAGTTCAGAGCCCTTTCAAAATGAAGAGTTCTCCCATAGTCCCAGTTTGAAAAAGGAGCCTGATTTGGGCCCGTGTCCTACTTCCTCCTGTCAGTTGACTACAGCTGATTGGACAAGAGGACTGTACTATAGCTTCCCAGTGAAGGAACATCCCATTATCTGATGCTGTGTAAAGATATAATTCAAATAATCAGATGTTTTCTCTTAGAATTCTGAATTGGGAAACATGAAAAGAATCAAGCACTCAGCAACACTTCCCATCCTGTACACATAGGATAATACATTTACCTGCCCGTTTTCTAGTACACACCATCTCAATTCTCAGCCTGGAGTTTGTAGCAGGGAGGGATGTATTTCAGAAGATACTAGGATCTATTTGTTCTTTGGGCCCCTACATCACTGTATGTAACATGGTAGTCTAGGGTGTCAAGTAGAGTCTTTCCTGTTCCTTAAGTCTGTGACTATAGCCCACAGCTGGGACTATAATACAGTAACTTCATCACATTTGAAGTGTGGAGTCAATCCCTTCTCCTTTAAGACTGACTCAGAGAAACGATTTCAGCATAATCAGCAATGTAACATGACAATCCCTCCATATGCGCGCACACACACACACACACACACACACACACACACACACACACACAGTCTAAATAAAGAAGCTAGAAGGGCAACAGAATGAAGCACCGTCCAGAATGTAACCTCCATGAAATTGTGTGTTTTACTCACTGCTGTGTTATAAGAGCAATGCAAGAGCACCAGACACCTAGGTTTATGCTCAATATGTGTTTGTTGAGTGAATTTCAGGAATACGGAATTTCCACGGACGTTATCTCCTCACCTTACCTCTTGGTGCAATCACTTGCAAAGTGCCTAGGACTCTTGAGGGGGAAAAAAAAACAAACCTGGTGTTGACTCACCACTTAGGATCCCCTGAGCCCCAGGGATCTCTGATTGCTGAGGATGTAGAGAGTAGATGAGGGAAATATGATACAGCCCACCAGAGAGACAAGAGGCACTCCCTCAGATCTTTGGCAACCTTTCAAGTCCTGAAAAGTAGGGAAGAAGTTTGGCGACATGGATAAGGCCACTTAGTTTTTAAACGTCACAACACCAGAGGACATCATCCCCAGAGGACACTATTAGAGGGCAGAATGGCCCAGGTGGCAGGTTGGGGGGATTAGGTGAGATTGAGAAATGAAAGCCTATTATCATCTGCCAAAGCATGAGACAGAAAAGCACACATAAGAGAAATGGTAGCATATGACCGCCAGAGACAACAACTGAATCCCTCAACGAGCTCCTGAAGTAATGATGGCTGCCCAGCACCGAGTGCCTCACCAACCTAGTCAGACCATAGTGCCTTTACAGTGAGCTAAATCGGCTACCTCAACAAACTGTGTTTTAAAATAATCATGTCTAGGGCGCCTGGGTGGCTCAGTTGGTTAAGCAACTTCTTCAGTTCAGGTCTTGATCCTGGAGCCCTAGATTGGGCTCCCTGCTCAGCAGGGAGTCTGCTTCTCCCTCTGACGTTCTGCCCTCTCATGCTTTCTCTCTCTAACTAAAATCTTTTTAAAAATGCTTTGAATAAAATGATCACATCTAAAGATGAGTGATTGATGAGCTGATGTCAACCTGGAGAAAGGTTATGAAAGCATGATGCCTCCAAGCCTGTTTATATTTCCTTACAGAAAGCCAAGATCTAACAATGTAAGCAATGTAGGAAGGAGTTACTCAAGGCATAGGGCTTAGAAGAGTAAAGAATTCATACTGGTAAAAAAAAAAAAAAAACAAACCTTGTTTATCCTTTTAATATGTCTTTATGATCTACAGTAATGTCTCTACTTTTGTTCCTGGTATCAGTAGTTTGTGTCTTCTTCTTTTTCCAAGTAATTCTGTTTAGAGGTTTATTGATTTTATTGATGTTTTCAAAGTACCAGCTTTTCATTAATTTTTCTCTATTATTTATTTTATTTTACTGATCTCTGGTCTTTATTATTTCTTTCTTACTGCCGGTTTTGGGTTTTGTTTGCCTATCTTTTCTGCTTTCTGAAGGAGAAAGCTTAGATTATTTCCTTGATAGGTTTCTTCTTTTCTAATGCGAGAATTTAATGTTTTCTAAGCACTATTCATCTGTACACCATCCACTTTGATATGTTGTGTTTCCATTTTCATTCAGCCCAAAATACTCTTTGAAGGTCTCCTGTCATTTCTTCTTTATTTATGGGTTATTTGAAAACCTGCCATTTAGTATCCCAATATTTGGAGATTCTCTGGATACTTTTCTGTTGATTTCTAACTTAATTCTGCTGTGGAATATACTTGCATACTCTGCATATTTTATCTATTTTTCAATTTATTGAGACTTGCTACCTACAATGTGGTCTATTCTTGGTGGAGGTTTCCATGTGTACTTGAAAAGAATGTAGAGTTTCTGCCACACTATCATTCTTCTACCAGTTCTTGAAAGATGTTGAAATCTCCAGCTATAAAATGTGGAGTTGTTCCTTTTCAACTTCATCAGTTTTTGGTTCACATACTTTGAAACTCTGCATAAACACTTAAAATTGTTGCAACCATGTTAACATTATGAAGTGCTTCTCTTTATCCCTGGTAGTATTCTTTATTCTAAAATTATCTTGTCTATTATCAACATAGACTATTCCAACTTTCTTTTGATTTATGTTTACATGGTATATCTATTTTTACCTTTCATATTTCAAATTTATGTGTCTTAGTTTTTAAAGTAAGTCCAAGTAGATAGCATCTTTTTTTTACCCAATCTGAGAATCTCTCTGCCTATTCACTGAAGTATTTAGACCTTTTGTAATTAATGTAAATATCAATAAAATTTAGCTTAAATTATCTTTGTTCCCTTTTTCCCCTTGTCCTGCCTTCTTTAGGACTGAGTGATATTTATTCCATTTTATCTCCACTATTGGGTGTTACCCTTTGTTTTTAGAGATAACTTTAAATTTTACAATTTATTGGGATGCCTGGGTGGTTCAGTTCAGTTAAGCGTTTGCTTTGGTTCAGGTGATGATCTCAGGGTCCTGGGATCGAGCCCCACATTGGACTCCTTGCTCATCAAGAAGCCTGCTTTTCCCTCTCCCTCTGCCTGTCACTCCCCCTGCTTGTGCACGTGCTCTCTCTCTCTCTCTCTCTCTGTCAAATAAATAAAATCTTTATATATCTATATCTATATGTATATATCGATATATATACTGATATATATATATATATATATATCAAGCCAGAAACTGGCTTAGGGTATTCAAGTGAAAGGAATCAGCTAGGTGGCACCCAAATATAAACAAAGAAAACCAGCCTAAAGCACATTAAGTATATAGAACAGGCACTTCATGATGGATAATCAAGGTAGATTAACCTTCATCTTGAATTACTGATAGTAATGATCCACTGTGAGCAAAATGATCTCTAAAGTACTTTCCAATTGTGAAATATTGTTGTCTTATCTATCAAACATAACTGATGGCTTATCACTACATATTTTACAGACGACATTGTGTCTTTCCCTACTGAAAGAAAATATTTCCACTACTGTCATCATCCAAAGGTGCCACCACTTTTATTTGTTTATCAGATTATAAGATGATACTGGCCCATTACCCCTGACCTAGTCAAACCTCTACAAAAGGCTTAATGATGCTATTTAGGATGCATTTCCTTGCTGCTTTGTGCAGGTGGCTTTCGCATTGTTGCATAGACAGTGATAGGAACATCAGTTATTGTCAGGCAATGACTTCCAGGGCATCTTCTGAGTTGCCTGAATAAAACAGCAAATGACATGTGGTTAGACAGCAAAAAGGAAATTTTTTCAGAGCAGCAAAGTTTGCATACCAACTGCTTTAAATCATTTTGAATGTCACAATATAATTATAACACAGTGGCACTAATGAGGCAGATATTTGAGACTTACGTTGCAAAGAAATTATGGTTTTGACATCCATTTAGATGCAGAAAATTCATAAATACAAAATAACCCCCTGGATGATCATTTTGAAAGGTATGCAGTGATTGCTAAATGGCAAAAAAAAAAAAAAAAAAAAGGCAAAGGGGGGGGCGCATAGTTGTAAACATAGTGCTGATTCTATGGAAATTTATGCATAAGTGTACCTTAAAATCACTTCAACTGAGTGATCTGAAAACTAGAATATTTGTGGAAAAATATAAATCTGAACATATTATTCCATATACTATTCAAATGTTGATCGAATCTCAGGTTTAAAAGAATCTTTAAACGACATCTAGTCCAAAAATACACCTAGTACTTGAATTTCTGTTCCAACATTCCCTCCCTCCAGACAATCACCTAACCTCAGACATTTCTAAAGACAAGTGCTTAGTACTTCCCAAAATAGTACTGCATCCTTGAATAGCTCGGATTTTTAAAGTACCTGCCTTATTAAGCTCAAATCTGTGTTCTAAAAATTTCCAAGCTCTGAGAATGGATTCTAACAAAGTAGGATTTGACGGTTTGCTCTGGTAAGCAGCAGAAAAGTAGAACAAACCCTATTTGTTATAGTTTTCTCCAATTTGCAGAAAATTATATTGCTTTATAATACATCCATACTCTATATTACTATCTTTCTCCTAAAACTCAAATCAAAGCCAAAGCAACACTAAATCTGAGGCTGGGGTCTTCTTCATATTTATAGCCTTATGCCTGGCATATAGCAGCCGTAAAGATTTGCTTGTTTACATGAATGTTATGTTTCTTGTAACTATCAAAAACAATAGTAACAACAATCTAGATAAAAATTTACCACCAAAAAAAAAAAAAAAAGAATTGGTCTATCACTGAGATTCAGAGAGGTACCAAAAACAGACTGAGCTTAGAAAACCTGGAACCTGGGGCGCCTGAGTGGCTCAGTTGGTTAAGCGACTGCCTTCAGCTCAGGTCATGATCCTGGAGAGCCGGGATCAAGCCCCACATTGGGCTCCCTGCTCAGGAGGAAGCCTGCTTCTCCCTCTCTCGCTCCTCCTGCTTGTGTTCCCTTTCTGGCTGTGTTTCTCTCTGTCAAATAAATAAAATCTTTAAAAAAAGAAAAGAAAAGAAAACCTGGAATCTGTCAATACTAATTTCATAACAGCAATGTTTGCTAATATTAATTTAATGGCCCTGGACTTTTTTCTTGCTAATACTGAACATCAATAAAAGCTTACATTGATAACAGCCATTATGTATCAGGATGAGCAGACCTTACCTAGTAGGTGACATCTCTTTCCCATTACAGGCAGCACTGGAGCTCAGGCCAGATTCCAGCCCAACTGAAGAATCTCCTCCTTCCACTGGAAACCTCCTTGGCTGGGTCCCAAACCGAAAAGGCATAATTCACTGAAAACCTACATTAGAAAGTTAAAATAATGGCATGGGACAGAGCTGTCTTGAAAAAGTTCTTTGGAGTCTTTAATGTTATTATATTTTGTCACAGGTATATAGAAATAGCCTGAAAATGCCATTTTAAAATATCTCAAAAAGTACATAAATGCCATATCACACAACTCCCCCTTCACATACAATTTGAAGTCTACCAACAAATATAAAACAGCAATTAGATGGTCCAAGTTAACTGTGTCCTGTGGTAACATTACCGAAGTTTATTTCTGCTGTATGAAGAAAAAACAGCTTGCTTGAAATGGGTGTTACAATCAACAAGCTTGCACCCCTACTTCCACTCCCCACTGCCTCTCCAAGCCCTTCTCTCCCTTACCAGTATAGCGGAGCCTCAATTCTTCCATGATAGCTGCCGCAAACCCTGTTCTTGATGATCATTCATCACCCCCCACCTCTTTACATTTACAGCCCATTAGTTAAGAAGGTTGGGAGAGCTGGCCTGACTATGTTATCCTAAGCAAGGCACTTAACCAAGTATGTTTCTCAAGGATATATTGGAAGTAATAGTATCTCCTTCCACGGTAATAGTGAGTATTAAATAAGGTAATACTTGTAAAATGCAGTGCCTAAAACATAGTGAGTGCTCAGTAAGTGGAAAAAAAAACTATCACTACCCACCAGATGCTGCTGGGCATTATTAAACATATATACACAAACATACACATAATGTGTATGTGAGACGTATACATATACGTGATATACATACATATACACACACAACTATATAAAATAAGCTCTTAACTGCCTACTATTGCCTCTACTTAGAACTCTTCCCCACCCACTGCTCCCAGTTCCTTACTTGCTAGAACCAACTCATTCATTAATTCTGAATTTACATTTCACTTTCTCAAAGAAGCCTTCCATAATCATCCCATTATAGAAGTTTTCATAGCACTCTCTATTTTGGCTTTGTAACAGTTATCACTCTAATTCAGGATTTCTCTACTGTGACACAATGCCATTTGAGGCCAAAGAGTTTTTTGGGGGAAAGCAATGTTGGCCTGTGCTCTATAGAATGTTTTGTACCATATCAAGGCCTCTACCCACTACACCCCAATAGCACCCCTCTCCAAAGGTGTGACACTCAAAAATGTCTCCAGATATTGCCAAATGTTCGCTGGTGGAGAAGGGGAAAAAATCATCCTTGATTTCCTGAGAATTAGCACCCTAATTTTTTGTAAATGTTTTTGCTTAATCATTGTCGCCCCATCCCCCATTTCATGCCTGTCTTTGTCACCACTGACTGAATCTGTAATATCTAGAACAGTGTCTGGCACACAGTAATAACTATTTTGTATAAATTTATGTGTGTTCAACAAGAGACAGGAAAAATGAAATATGTCTTATAACTGTTTTTTATGCCAAGAACAGTAATAAGTAAATGCTTGTAGTAGTAATATTAAAACTAAATTATTAAAGTTTAGGAATTTGAATATAATATAGATTTGTTTTTATATACTATGTGCTTCCTTCATCAAGGAAAAAAGTGGTATGCTCAATGACAAGTTAGTAAAACTACAGTAAAATCTACGGTTTTGTATAACTATCTAATTTATGTAAGTATTAAGTTTTAGCTAATTCAATCAAGGATACATGGACTTACCAAAATAGGCTGCGTCTGATTCCTGTAGAGGTGAATATATCATCTGCTTCTACTGACCTTCCATAGAAGGCTGGACTTGCCAAAGGAATGATGATTAAATGTTCCGGTGACACCCAGAAATTATTACATCAGAGGATTCTTTCACATAGTTTCCTACCTGCTAAAGAATAAAATGTCACAATTTGTAGCTCCAGAAGCAAGCTGAAACTCAACAAGAAATTTGTCTCTGAAGTTTGTTTGACAATCTTATTCTTGTCACTGCCTTATTCTCCAATGATATGAAATATTTTAATCTATGAATGAATTTATTTATATTCTAAACCTACAGTCTGTACAAAATCAGGAGATTCTTCGCACTTTGTATCCCAATTTCCTCATTATCTTTATCTTCCAGTTCTTCCCTTAACTATTAATATAAACTACTCCAATCTGTGTCCTCATCCTATACTGAAGGCCTCAAACTGCATCTTTACAAATTTCTCTCTGGCTCTTCCTGTGTGAGATTCTTTACATCTTCTCCCTAATGCCTGGACTACCTCTTTTCTATTTCCTCAAGAACCTTGAAATTCCCCAATAACAGAAATAAGGACAATTGAGAACATAAGAATACATCTTGTCCTGTCCTCTCTGTTCTGATCTCTGGACCCTGAGGCTCTCCTCTGTGTGTACCATCTTTCCCAAAGCAATGATGATCAAATATCCCAGTGACACCCAAAAATTACGACATCAGAATTCTTTCACATAGGTTCCTATCTGCTAAAGAATAAAATGTCTCAATTCACAGGCCCAGCAACAAGATGAAACTTATTTTCTGGACTGCCCTCCCTCTCCCAACTTCTGTAGCAATAGCTTACCTCACTGAATATAACACTAAAGTATAACCCTTAAGCCAGAACATTTCCCTTCAGCTAATCTTTTTTTTCCTTCAGTTTTCATAGTTGATGACAAATTATTAAATAACATTAAGCATTTTTTCATTTAATGAAAACCTTCTTTACTACCCACATTTTCTAAGTTCCCACTGTTCTGCTTTCATATGATTTACATTACGGGAAGTTGGCAATTTACATAATTAAGTTGATGTTAGACAAAATCTTACCTCTACCTTCTTTTTCTTACTAGGGTGTTATGTGTGAATAGTCGCTCACAATTTTAGCTTAGAAAAACCATTTAACTGACTGTGTCATAGTTAGACAAACTGAAATAATTGCTAGCCATTGTTAGCTAATGTATCACTAGGACCTAAACATTTGATCCTCGGGATGGCAAAAATTTTTGACAGTTTACATTTTCTACTGGAGGTGGCTGTAGGAAAATGGAAGGTTTTGACATGAAAGTTAGGTTTGAATTTTAACACCATTTTAACTCTGAGACTTTGAGCATATAACTAAAAGTTTGCCTGAAAAAATGGTATGAATTTCGACATCATGGAGTTATTTTGAGGAATAAAAAAAATCTAAAATGTAATAAAGCCAATGTCTGAGATACAAAAATTCCACCACCATATATTCTTTTATCTTTGTGCATAATTCTTGAAATCAGAATATCAAAGCATTGATTTCACTTTTTAGTTATCAACATATTTTTAAACTACAAAGTGAAGTCGCGGCATGTGAACTATTCAGAAATTCCTCTAATTTACTATGATTTTTAACTAGTTACTTGGCACGTTGCACCAAGTTTCTTTTTTGGTACGGGTGACGCAATGAAATAATGAAACAATGAAATAGATATTGGGGGTGAGCGATGTTGAAGATGGTGAGATCTCTAAACGCTCTCTCTTAATCCTCATAAGCCTGAGAGGAGTAATAATCTTTCAACCCTCAGAATATTGATTCATGTGATGCAGAAAAGGAGTAATACTTAAATTTGTCATATCCTAAGACAACAGATCTATTATAAGGAATTCGTGCATACAACAAATACTTGCTATGAATCCACCATGAGCCAGGCATAGGGTAAGTACTGAAGATAAAATATTGAGTAAAATAAACACAGTGTCTATCCTAGTAGCGTTTACAGGCTAGGGTGATATATGCCCTAGACTATGATATCAAACCTAAGTCTAAAGAATGAGTAGACATTAACTAGGTGACAATGCATGGATGTAAAAACATTGAGACATTGAGGATGGGGCAAACAGAGGAAGCAGCATGTGCAAAGATCATGTGCCAGTAGAGAAGACAACCGAAAATAGGAAAGGCCAGCACAACCACAGTAGAGAAAATAATATCAGAGAAATAAATAGATGCTAAACCAAGCAGGAACAGGAACCCAAGTTAAAGACTTTATGAACTCAGGGAGTTCACAAAAGAATTTTAAACTTTCAGGAAATGTATTAAGTTTCATTGATTTTTTTGTTAATTTTCTGTTTTTTATTTGATTTCTTCTCCAGTCTTTAGTATTTCCTTTTTTCTATTTATTTTGGGCTTAATCTGTATGGAAGTCTAGATCATTGATTTGAGACATATCTTCTTGATAAAAACATTTAATTCCATAAATTTCCATCAAAGCACTATTTGAAATTCATTCCACAAATTTTGAAACGTTGTATTATCTTTACCTTCAGTTAAAAATTTCCATCTTGGTTTCTTCTTTGACCTATGAGCTATTTAGAACTGTGTTGTTTATTTTCAAATATATGGAAATATTCTAGTTAGTGCTCTTTTATTGATTTCTTAGATTCCATTGTTGGCAGAGAACATTCTTTGTATGATTATAATTATTTTATATTTACTGATATTTGCTTATGGTCAGAATATGGACTATCTTGGCAAGTGTTCCACCTACTTTTGAAAAAAAATGTATCCTGCTGTCATTGAGTAAAATATTCTATCATTATAATTACTTGGTTGACAGAGTCTTCTGCATTCTTAGCGATTTCCTGTATTCTTCTTCAACAATTATTGAAATGAGGATGTTGAAATCTCCAAATATAATTATAAATGTATCTGTCTCTCTATTGTCCAAGTTTTTGCTTCATATATATATTGAAGCTCTGATATTAGGTACATAAGTATTTAGTAGTGTTATGTCCTCCTGATGAATTGACTACTTTATTATTAAAAACTATCCTTCTTTATCTCTAGTAATATTCTGGGCCCTGAAATCTACTTTGTCTGAAGTTTATATAGATACTTCCTATTCATTCGTGTTAGTATAATGTATCTTTTCCTATCTTTTTACTTTCAACCTACTTGGTCTTTATATTCAATGCAGTTTTCTTATAAACAGTATATAGTTTAGTCTTGCTTTTTCTTACCGAATCTGATGAACTCTAACTTTTAATTAGCATGTTTCAATTATCTACATTTAATGTGATAGCTAGAACTGATTTTGTATGCCCTCTTGCTATTTGTATTCTATTTGTGCTGTTCTCTTTTCCCTTTTTTATTCTGTTTTTTGAAACAACTGCGTATATTTTATGAATCTATTCTACCTTCATTACTAGCTTATTGTTTTACAACTTTTCGTTTTCTTTTGGGTTAATTTAGGGTTAATACTATACATTTTTCGCTTTTCTGTTTGCCTTAAATAACATTATGCCACTTCACATACACTAAAAGAAAGTCACACTAAAAGAACCATTTCCCCTCTCCTACCCTGTATTATTTTATCATACATTTTACTTCTACATATATAAAAACCCCACAACATATTGTTTCTCTTTAAGCAACTGTTTTTAAAGAAAATTTTTAAATGACTGAAGTCTTTTATATTTACCCACATATTTATCATTTCCAGTGTTCTTGAGCTCCTTCAGTCAGTCCAGATTTCCCTCCAATATCATTTTTCTTTTATCTGAATGGAGATTTTTATTTAATAGTTCTAGTCTACTAGCAATCAATTCATTCCATTTTTGTATATTTTTGCTTCATCTCCACTTTTTTCATCTCCATTTTTTAACAAATCTTTTCTGAGTATAAAATCCTGTCAAAAGTTTTGTTTTGTGGGGTTTTTTAAGTATTTAAAGATTTTGCTCGTTTTCTGACTTGCACTGTTTCTAAGTCTGCTTTTATTCTTAACTTTGCTCCTCTACATGTAGTTTGTCTTCTTTTTCCTCTGGTGCTTTTAATATTTTTTTAGTCACTGGTATTAATTTGATTATAATGCTCTTAGTGTGGTCTTATTCCTGTGTCCTGTGTCTAAACTTTCATTGAGCTTCTTGGGTCTCTGGGTTCATAGTTTTATCACATGTGATTTCAGACATTATCTCTTCAAGTATGTTTTGTTTCCTCCTTCTGGAACTCCAGTTACGATACATAAAGTTGTTTGAAGTTGTCCCATATCTCACTGATCCATTTTTGTTCTCATTTGGTTCTATTTTGGATAGTTTCTATTGATTAAATCTTAAAGTTACTACTCTTTTCACTTGCAATGTCTAATCTGCTCTTAATTCCATCTAGTGTAGTTTTCATCTTAGAAAATGAATTTTTTTTTATCTCTAGATGTCTGACTTGGGTCTTTTATATTTGTCTCTTCTTGATCTTTCCATGCTTCCTTCTGCCTTCTTGAACATATGGAATGTAATTATGTTATTTTAATGTCCTCATCTACTAATTCTTTCATCTGCACCATTTCTTGGTTTGCTCTTACTGATTTCTTTTAAACCTCATATGGAGTGTTTTCTACATCTTTGCCTATCTTGCAATTTTTCATCTGATGGCAGACATTGTGAATTTTACATTGTGGAATGCTCGATTTTATTTTTTGTTCTCCAAGCACTTTCAAATTTTGATCTGGGACACAGTTACTTGGAAATAGTCTGGCCTTTTGGAGGCTTGATTTTATGCTTTCCCAGGTTAGGTAAGAACAGCCATTCATCTATGGCTAGTTTTCTCTCCACTATTGAGGCAATATCCTTACTGTACTCAACACCCCCAGATATTATAGAGCTCTTCCACTAAAAATACTGGGAATGTAAACTAGTCCCAAATTTGTGTGAACCCCTAAAATTGTTCTGCCTGCTTCTTCCCAGTGGTTTATTCCTCAGTCTTGGGTAGTTTCCCCACATGCATATACTAATCTGTACTCAGTTTAAGGCTCAGAAAAATTCCCTGAAGATCTCCAGAGCTTTCTCTATATATCACTCCTCTCTGGCACTCTGCTCTGAAAATTCTAGCTGCCTTGGTCCCATAGAATTTTTAATTCTGTCTCCCCAACTCAGGATGGCTGCTGGTGTGTGTTTGAGCTCTGTTCATCATAAAGAAGTTAATAGGTCTAGTCCATACTCAAGGAGAGGGAATACTGTATTCTGATACCATGTCTGAGAGTGCTTATAATGCACTTACAAATGTTCACCAAATATTTCTGGCTTTCTGCCCTCTGGAAATTGCAATTCCTGCCCCCTATGATTACTCAGAGCTCATGTGACTAGTTTGGGCCAGTGCATTAATAACATCCATTAACTGCAGTGAAAGATCCTCTTGAGTTGTCTTTCCCTTTGCCACAAAGCCAAGAATGTACCAAATAACGGTAATTCAGCAACCTAGGTGTCAGAGTGAGGTAAACATGAAGCACAATCACAGTGACCTCCCAAAAGACATGGATCATGTGCAAAAATATAAACCTTTATTGTTTTACACCACTGACATTTAGGGGTTAGTTGTTACCACAACTTAGCAAAATTTATCATGACTTATACATACTTGGGTCCAGACTTAAGAACTGCCATAATAAAAATCTAAAATGTAAGTCACTAGCATAGTGGTCAGGCTGCAGGTGACAAGGAAACTGTTACTGGAAGCTGAAAGGATAGTTATTTATGTTATTAGTGGCAAGTGTATTGGGGAAAACTTTGCAAAACTTTTGTGATAGCCTATAGGATAGATTACTTATTAATGGACTTGAATTCGAGGGGAGGAGGTTAGAAGACAATGCTGGTAAAACACTGGTTGCTATGGTTTTATTTGTCAAGTTCTATGAAAGAGAGATGGGCTCAGAAATGCAGTGTGCCAACAGAAATAAAAATGGATAGAGCCCCCACAAATTCTAATTATATTCAGTGTCCACTTGGAAAGTCAAAGGAGTATAATTTTCCTGGAACACATTTTTATCCCTCTCAGAACTTTGTAATATATTTTCAATGTCTTCCAGTACTGAATGTTCTATAGATGAGTCTAAGAAACCCTCATTGTTTTTTCTCTGACATTCGCCCCATCCCCTGCTGTTGTGTTTGGTACCCACAGAATTCTTTAATTCTGAAAATTAAGTAACTTAACCAGGATATAGCTTAGTGTTGACTGTTCTATAGAAATTTTTCCATGGAACATGGTATATCTTTTTTTATTGAAGTATAATTAACATACAGTGTTATATTAGCTTCAGATGTATGATTCAACATTTCTATACATTACTCAGTATTCATCATGACATCATGATAAGCATACTCTTAATATTTTTCCCATAGTTCTTAATCCTGTATCCTTTTAATCTATAGATTTTCTTTCCTTTAGTATTTTTTATATCAGTAAGGACATTTCTTCTTCCATTTGCTGTTTTCTCTATTTCAGGGGCATTTACTAATCTCATGTCAAACCATCTTTGTCTCTTTCACATATATTCTCTTCTAAGAGAAAATATGAAATCTAAAAATTTTTTCTGCTTCTACTGAGGTCTTGCAATGGCTGGTATATAAGGCTCTGCCTTGATACTGAAGCAGAATTGCCTCTCGGTCTGATTCTCTCCAGACTGAAGTCATTAACAAGACTTGTTAGGACTCTCTTAATTTAACTTGTTCTCATGTATGACCTGCATGGATTGACGACTTGGATCCAATAACTCTGTGAAAGATAGAGCCTGCAAAGGCCAGAACACCAGGTGAGCTGACATTGTAATTCACTGGCACAGACCTACTAACATCACTGCCTACAAACTGGGCCAAACTTTGCAAATTTTGGAAGCCCCAGGCTTTGGGACTTCAACATCAAGATGTGGAGTGTTGGTGGTTCCACACTGCACCACCACTACTGACTCTATGCTCTCCAATAAGCAGTTAAGAATAAAAATCTAGCAACCGCAAAACATTCTGGATTAAAAGTTGCCCAGTAATTATAAGGGATCTAAGTACTAAAGTTAAAAACATCCAAATGGAAATGTGGGAAAGCCTAAGCACTATAAACAACCCACTGCAACTTCAAACTTAACAGCTGTCAGAGAACGTAGCAAGTATTATTTGTCTTAGTGGAGCAATAAGGTGTTCTAGTCAATCAAATACTATGGTTACTAACAACACACACTAATTACACATATACTTCAACTTTTTTTTTAATGGAGATGACTTCCTAGGATTTTGTAATTCCTCAGAATTTTGTGGAAATTATTAATTTCAGTAAAGAAGCTCTGGAGTTCTTAATTGAAATCTGGTCTAAATTGATCAATAAGAGTTCAGAGTGTTTTTCAATGTTTGACAATTTTTGGTACTTGGTAATTTTCAGTAATGTCTGATTTTTTTGGTCTTCTTCCTTCCATCTAATTTACATAAATCATATGTCTAGATTTAATGTCATCTCTTTCACTAGACTTCTATTTACTGATCTACATCCTCATTCACTGAATCCTACAGAACTTACAGTCAGCACCACACAATGTAGTAAGACGAAAATTGTTTTAGTATTTTGTGTGTATCTTAGATAGGCTTCTTGGAGCTGGATACATGTCTTGATTTCTTTTGAATACTCTAGAAGACCTAGAAGTCAATGTCGGGAGTAGAGAGCTTCAAGGAACACTGATTGAGTCTCTGAAGAGCTTTTTTGTCAAAGAATATAAACTGCCTAGTTTCGGTTGTAGCCTGACACGCCTATCTGGGGTTTCTTTGTGTTCACCGACATTGTTTTCTGTTAGAAGAAAGGGCGTGTTGGACAGACGCTTGAAAGCAGAGCGTCCCGAGGACTCTGATTAAACGGAATTTGACCGAACTCCCGGGGTGTTGAGACTGTGAACAAAAACTAAACCTCTCATAGCCCATAAACACTTTTAAAGACACACATTTTAAAATCCCACTCCAAAGCCTAGTTACCCCAAGCTTCCGGAGGTGCCGAAGCTCAAAGATGTTGGCAAGCAGCAGGAACTACCGTGGGGGGGGAGGGGCAGTCGCTATGGTAACGGTGGGACGCGAGTACCCTTGCGCGGATCTTCTGACGGAAAATTTAGCATGATTCTAGAGAAGAGCGTTGCGCCGGCAGTGACTTGCGGCAGCAGCGTGACTTACGGCGGCCCGGCGCCCCCAGGCGCGCCGCTGGCGGGCGGGGTTTGCAGGGAAGTTTGAAAGTCGGCGCGGGCTCCCTGGTCCTTCGTTCGGCCGCGCAGTACCATGACCCAGTCGGTGGTCGTACAGGGTAAGCTGCCGGGAGGGTGGACACTCGGTCGCCGCGCAGCCGTGGCCTCGTTTGCCATCTAATGGCTACTGTCTTTCCCTCCTCTCGCTTATCTCAGTGGGCCAGTGCGGAAACCAGATCGGCTGCTGCTTTTGGGATCTGGTGCTGAGAGAGCATGCCGCGGTCAACCAGGTACCGGCCCCGCCGCCCGGAGACCCCCTCGCCTGTCACCGAGGCTTGTCCAACAAATAAGCAAGAATCGTCCATTTGATCTTTTATCTGACCAGTATAAAGTGTACGGAATCTCCTCAGGAAAGAACAAACTGGTTTTTAAACGGGTTTTTTTTTTACATTAGGCACAAAGCAAATGATGGCCAAAGATCTTAGTATGAAGGCTCCCTGATTCTCAGGGTCTCATTGTTAACAGGAGTCTTGTGAAGAACGATGAGATAGTTATTGGGAAAGTACTTTGTAAATTGGGTAACGTGTGATATTATATTTCTGAACTTAATTTTAAAATGACCACCAGGAATCGAGACAGAGCTCTCGTTTGACGCACCTGTCCTACAGTTCTGTGGGGACTCTTCAACACTCTCTGTTAAACTTACTCTATAGATTTTACGGCATTTATTCTTTAGGTAGGAAAAATGAGTCTAAGCACTTTATGATAACTTGCATTTTTGCTGTTCTCATAGACAAATACCAACCATTACAGTATCGTGAGATTATTAAGCGAAAGGATTTCATTTCAGAAAGAGGTAAAACTTAATCGGATGTTATAAATATGCTTTTTTCTTTTTAGAAAGGAATTTATGATGAGGCAATAAGCAGCTTCTTTAGAAATGTGGATACCAGGTAAGAAGACATTAAAGTCTGTCACATAGCATAATGATTCTTTTCATGCCATCAGATTGAGTGAAAATTCTTCAAGGAACAATAAGACAGTTGATAACTGTAAAAAAGTTTTCTGGCTTTTTTTTCCTCATTATTGAAGGGATTTTTTTAATATTATTCCCATATCATTAATATTTCTCATATTATTCTGCAGAGCAGGACAGCAGGTTTCCTTTTAAGGTCATTTGGAGGAACAAAAAGAACCTTTAGTGTGCCTTCTCTTTATTTTTTAAAGGTTTTATTTATTTGAGAGAGATAGTACACATGAGCATGAGTATGGGCAGAGGGAGTGGAAGAAGCAGACTCCCAGATGAACAGGGAACCTGACATGGGGCTCCAACCCAGGACCCTAGGATCATGACTTGAGTGAAAGGCAGCCATTTAACCAATTGAGCTACCCCGGAGTCCCTCATGTGCCTTCTTTTAACATGACCTTGAAATGAAATTTTACTGAAGGACTACTGAAAGTTGCCCTCAGTGTACATTGTTAATGTGTTCAAGAATGACTAACTTTTGAAAGAAAAACATATTTTTTATCCTTCTGTGACACTATTTGTAGTCAGGAATATTTGTTCTATGAATAAAATGTGCTAAAAGAGAAAAACAGTTGTCAAATTACTTTTGTTTATATAATAAAGAACATAAGTGTATTTTATCTGAAAGTAATTTTGACATTCAAGATATGTCCGTAAGCTTCTAATGTTTAATCATTAAGTTGTGTATTTTCAAAATAATAAAACTAAACTGTAGTGGACTTGAACTAAAATATATATTGTGAATATGCACCATTACCTAATTCAGTAAAAATTCTAGTTCTAGTTTGAATTAATTAGTTGGGTATATGAGGTAAGTTATCTCCTAGGGAAGGCTGTAATTCGAGTCTCCACTTCCTTGGTGAATCCGAGTCTGACCCTCAGACTTGCAAACTCTAAAAACTTGTTAACATTTTGAGAAGGTGTCCTTTGCTTTCCAGTACAAACCAAACTCAAAAAGAATGGGAGATTAAAAAGCAGAAAGTCAATGACAGTAGGAGCAGATCTTCAAGAGCACCAGATCTTCCTTTCCCTTCAAAAGCACTTCCTCTTCTGTAGGGAGTCTACCTGAAAAGCAGTAGTAGAAGTAGTAGTAGTAGAAGGTTGCTTGGTGCTCATGGAATCAGACCAAGGGGAGTTAGGTGAATTACCTTAATGATTGGTGTCATTCATCTTTATTATATGGAGATACCTGTTATCTAGGATTCCCTCTTCTTTGTGAACTAGAACATCCTTTCCCCTAAATAACCTTAAGAGACTCAAATTTGCCTTTGTTATACTTCCTTTTATGTGCTTCCCTTCTAAATGGATTCCCACTCTCATCCCCTTTAGTCTTGATGGTCAGTCCTTTCATTAAGTATTACTTAGTCGAGACTCAGCTAGGGAGCTATTCTTTCTAAATAAGGTGACCACATAACTATACTCTCTTGTACTGTGTTTTATAATTTAACATGAGGGCATTCTTATTTCCCCAATCCTAAGTTTATCCAAAAACGGAAGATGAGTCTGGTCGTTTTACTCTTCTTTCTATGTACTAGCAACACCTGCCAACATCTGTTCCATGTTAGTACAAAAAAAAAAAACTTTCAAAAACAAGAGCACATTTTTGTGTGCATTCTATATCTATTTGAGGAAATGACCATATCTTTTTAATAGCATACCAAGAATTTGCGTATAGTAGAGGTTAACAGACCTTTCCTGCAAAGAACCAGGTGGTAACTATTTTAGGTTTTGCAGACCACAAAATCTGTGTCACATCTTTTTGACTCTGCTGTTATAATGGGAATACAGATATAGCTTATTAGTACAGAAGCAAGTGGGCCTGGCTGTGTTTGAATAAAACTTTAGGAAAATAAGCAGCTGGTCAGAGTCGGCCCAAGGACCATAGTTTACCAGCCCAACCTATAGCACCATCTCTGTTCAATTCAACTTCCATTCATATATTGTCTTCTTGTAAACTGTATTGACTCATACCCTGTGTTGGTCATAGATGTAGTTACTTTAGTTCAACATGAAATTCTAGGAACAGCCTTAGATACTCAGTGATATATAGGTGATATGTCAATTGATATATGGAAATAGGAAAGCTCATTATGGTAGCTTAAACAATAAAGTATCCAGTTATCCCATAGAGACATCTGGAAACCAGGTGATCTAGGCCTGAAGAAGTTCCTTAGAAGATCAAGGTACTTCCATTTCATTATTCCTATTGTGTTGGCTTCTTGTCCTCATGTTTATTTTTTTATAACTATAAAGTGGCGGCCTCCACTCCATGCGTCACATCTTTATTCATGTTCAAGGTAGGAAAGGGAAGAGTTGGCACCAACTGCATCTGGTCCTCTTTATCAGAAAAGCTTCCCAGGGGGCGCCTGGGTGGCTCAGTTGGTTAAGCGACTACCTTCGGCTCAGATCATGATCCTGGAGACCAGGGATCGAGCCCCACATCAGGCTGCCTGCTCGGCGGGAAGCCTGCTTCTCCCTCTCTCACTCCCCCTGCTTGTGTTCCCTCTCTGGCTGTGTTTCTCTCTGTCAAATAAATAAAATCTTTAAAAAAAAAAGAAAAGCCTCCCAGAATATCTCCCTTTTATCTCATTAGTAAGAACTGGATTACGTGCTCAACCCTAACTACAAAGAAAGTTAGGGGGAAAAAGTACTCACTTTTCAGCCTAAGGGGAGCATAGACATGGGGGAAGAATAGGAATGGCACCTTGAGTGTTGCCTTTTGTGTCTGCCTCACCTGTAAGTAGCTTTATGATATAAATGGCAGTTAAGTTTATTACCTAACAGCAGTATTAGCCTTGGGAGATCTTATGACCTTTTCTCATTTTTTATCTTTCAGAGTGGTTGGTGATGGTGGCAGTATTTCCAAGGGCAAAATTTGTTCTTTGAAAGCACGAGTAAGATTTGTATGCTTGAATTCTTATATTGTGTGTGTTTTGAAAATAACTATACTTCTGTAACTATCAGAATAAAATTTTAATTTAACTTTTCAAATTTAAAAAAGTATTTACTAAGCCACATTTTAACATAAATATAATTAAGCAGACATTTATATCTACGTAGAACTTTAGGAGGAAAATTTAGGGCTTAAAGTTAAAGCATTGTGTCTTTAGCATGTTTTTAAATAAATGTTTCAGGGGAAATATATATCTGAGTAAATGATAACAAAGGAGCTTTCTTGATTCTAAGCCTCAAATACATACTAACGCAGGTTAATTTTTCATTTGAAGATAATGGAACATTTCTTTACATGAGTTATTATTCCCAGTACAAAGCACAGATCCAGCCACATTTTGATGAATACCATAACTATGTAAGACCTCTTGAACAAGACCTTTGAGTCAGTAGTCCATATTTAGTCTTAATCTTATTCCAACAACACTTCTGCGATTGTATCTAACAAAAACCTGCTTTTTGCAGTTGTTGATCAATAATATTTATAACAAAAAAGAAAAGCAGTTTGGATGGAAGGAACTGAGACAATAAGAATCAGACCTGGAGTCGTGGCTGAAAGAGTGAAAAGCAGTTGTGTTGTAGTACCTGGGAACTGTCTCCTTGTATCTGTAATCACTGATGTCCTTGGAAAACAAAATTTAGTGGCAGAGACCATGTGCTTGGAGGCTGTTTAGATGATTAAAACTTGGTATCCTGGGGCACCTGGGCGGCTCAGTTGGTTAAGTAACTTCCTTAGGCTCAGGTCATGATCCTGGAGAACTGAGATCGAGACCTGCATTGGGCTCCCTGCTCGGCGGGAAGCCTGCTTCTCCCTCTCTCAGTCCCTCTGCTGTGTTCCCTCTCTGGCTGTGTTTCTCTCTATCAAATAAATAAATAAAATCTTTAAAAAAAAAAAAAAAAAAAGACTTGGTATCCTGCTGCTGTGGAGAGCACTAACATCCCAATTTGTGCACTTTCCCAGCACTCTATCAGTGAGCAAGGTAGGAGGTGGAGGAAACGCTGTTGGGAAACGATAAGTCAGTGTGTCTGTCACCTTTGACTTGTCCTAGAAGGTCCTCTTCCATTTCTCCTTCGGAGTCTTGGTATTATGTAGCTGTGATCACTGAAGAATCTAGGCTTCACAAGATAACTTGGTGGTTAGGTCCCTCCACTGTATCCAGTATCATATATTAATGGTTAAAAACTCAGAGTTTTGTAAATCCTGTATTACAATTAAGGGAGAGCTCAAAGACCAGAAAGCTATCACCAGGTTGCTCTGGCAGAAAACGGTAAATATCAAATCCTGAAACAGTTGTGACCCCAGACCTTGGATGGCTATGTGAGGAACCCAGAATAATTCCTCCTCATTTAATTAATTTCCCAGGGAAAAACAAATCAAAGCCTTGATGTGACTAGAATTGAGAGAGTTCCATACCATGTCAGTGTTTTCATGCTCAGTGATGATGACAGTGATGATTCTATCAAAACTGACTTCAAGAGGTGCTTGAATGTCAGTTTGTATTTTTCCTATTGCCTCCTTTGCCAGATTGCAAGGTAATTGAGGATAGTCTTCCACAAATTATCTTAAATAAATCTGTTTTGGAACAAGACCATTATAAGCTGATTTTTTTTCTTTTTGTAATTTTACACAACTTGTAGTATACTACTGTTTGCCCATACAGAGAAGTCTGTCTTATGGTTGATTAGGTATTAAAGTCAATGTCTAGGTAAAACTTGCATATTATCATAAAATATCCTAGAAAAGCCTTAACTTGCCAGTAAATAACCCTGTATAATCTAGTATACATAAAGTATATGTATATTGCTTGCTGTATATAAAAGTACATTTATAATACATAATTTTATAGTCTTTCTAGTATACTACTATAATATACTACTGTACAATTAGAAATACAATATTTCTGACATACTGGATAAGACTATTTCAGTTGCTTGCTTATAGTAGCATAGTTAATTACCCAAACAATTTAATTCACAGAGTTTAAATGGGTATAAGTTGTAACCCCACAGTAGTTAGTACTCCGTAAATATCGAATTTAACTGTCTCCTCAGTAGATAGGAGAGCATAGGGTTTGATGGTGAAAACTGAAGTTCTGCAGCCAGGCTAACCAGGTTTGAATCTCCACTCCATCATGTACTAGCCAGGTGATCACAGCTAGGTGATTTAGCTTTCCTAGGACTCAGTTTTCTCAAGTGTAAAGCAGGGGTAATAACAGTACCTATGCATAAGGTTGTGAGGATCGAATAGGGTAATATGTACAAAGCACTTAGAAACACTATAAGTGCTTAAAGTCACAGGGTCACAAGAACCAAAAAGCCCGTAAACTAAACACTTTCTCTGACATTGAATCAAGGAGTCAATAGCTTTGTGTAATGTATTCTAAGGTTATTTCAGAATTTTTTTCAGCTTTTTTATGGAACTATTCATGTTACTTTTCACTCCTCTTCCTCAGTAGAGAAAATATGGGAAGTACAAAACAGTGAGGGTAGGGGTTATATAATCCTACTGCCAAGCTGTCCCTGCCTGCATTTTGCTGTGTTTCCCTCCAATCTTTTCTATTTTTCTTTCAGTACTTAATTTTATGTTTTATATTCTCATTTTCGTCTTAGTAATAAAGGTTAGTCCCATGTCAGTTATGTTTGTGGTAATAACTTGGGTTTTCTTGGGAGTAGGGACTCTGTTGTTATCTTTGACTTGTATCCAGGGCTTTGGTTTGCACCTGATAGTAAGTTTACTGATTTGAATGGAACAGCACGGGACTGTGATTCATGAAGAGAGCATGGTTGTTCCTGGTGAGCAAGTGAATTAACATACCCTACATTTATTGAGAATTTTTTCCTGGTTAGGGTGCCTTTTAAATTTCTAAAACCTTGTTCTCAAAACATTTACAATCACATAGGCATATGAACAAAAGAATTGTTAGAAAATCAGTTGAGGGGATTATTCAGTTCCTCCCCTGCACCCACGTGATATTTTGGAATAGGATAAGAACCCACCTTTTAATTGTATTCCTGAGCAGACTGAAATTACATTTTCATTCTTATAACAGAGTCTACATAAAGATTCAAATAAAGATTTGATTAAGCTTAAACTGTAAAAAGAACAGTGCAACTTTTAGTTCATAAATTCATTTACAGAGTTACTAGCTCTAAAGACAAATATGCTAATTCAGTTTTCTTTCTCTTTCTCAGGCTGTCTTGATTGACATGGAGGAAGGGGTAGTAAATGAAATTCTGCAGGGACCTTTGAGAGATGTGTTTGATAACAAGCAGCTCATCACTGATATTTCTGGCTCAGGAAATAATTGGTGAGAACATGCTATATGTAAAAAATTGAATGTCATCTGGAAAAAATGAATAATCTTTCCTTCATTCTAACAGGCCCTGCTGACATGAAAGCAAGATCTACCTGCCAGACCTGCCTCTAGGCTTTTCAGCCCTTCATCTTTCCCTGGATAAATGATGGGGTTTCTCAATGCTGAAAAGCCACCTGTATCATAGTTCTTTCTCTTTTTATTTTTTTAGAAAAAAATCATGAAAAATGGATTTACTAAATTCTTGTAAATTGGTTCTTGCATAATACTAGTGACAAAAGTTTTAACTATTTTTGTAAACTGTTCTCTTACCTGTATTATTTGACTCTATCAAAGTTCTCCAGTTGGTCAGATTTTATAGACCTGATAGGAGGTGCAAGCTAGACCAGTGTCTCAGTCTGTGTTAGGTCTTAAATATATAACTAACTGTTCTCCTTAAATGGGGTAAAAAGCTTCAACAATGATCATTTGAAAATTTACACTGAGACTATTTTTACTGTTTTTTAAAAATTATAGCTCCTTGTTACTTTCAAATCTAATATTTACTATTTTGTCTATTTGCCATCTATCTCTCAGGTTCCTAATGTGTAGTGATATCATTTCACTAAAGCATGAATTTACTGGGTCCCAGCATTCAACTCTTGATCTTGGGGCCATGAGTTTGAGCCCCATGTTGGCGGTAGAGATGACTCTAATAAATAAAACTTTAAAGCATGAATTTACATTTTGCATTCTTAGAAACTCATTTGGGGAGAACCAGCCATTAAATGAATTCACCTGGCTACTTAACTGACTTTTCACTAATTGTGTAACTTTTTCTGTAATTTTTGAATTACACAACCTGACTTCATGTTGTGGGGAAGTCATTCATTTGTTTTTTAATCATTTTTTAATATGTCAAAGTGCTCTTTGCAAATTTGGTTATTAAAAAGTCTCGCAGAGCCTTATGAATATCAGTTTTCTATTGTGTGTCATTTCAACCAATGATAACATGATGTGACCAATGTTTTCTCCTATATTAAACCAATATATTAGTTCAAAATTTTTATTTGTAATGTCTTTCTGGTTGACCAAATTCTGCTTTTTTGATATGTAAAACTTACTACAATCAGAGCTTGTTTTAAATGGAGATGAGAAAAAAACTGTAATTAAAGTCTTATATTTACACCTAGAAAAAGAGAGAAAGAGAAGATAAATTTTAAAAACCATAGTTAATATCCGTTGATAATGAACTATTTTGTCAGGATATTTGAGGATTATAGATCTTTATATTAGTTACATTTTTTTATCTAGTATCTTTGAAATATCAGAGTATGACTTATTCATATGAAGCAAGAATTCATATAGTAAAAATGCTTTTTCAAGATTCTCTGTAATCTTTTCATTTAGATCAGAAATAATAAAATTCCAGGGTGATTTGTAACTTACATTTTTTTTTTTTTTCAGGGCTGTGGGGCACAAAGTTTTTGGCAGTCTTTATCAAGAACAGATTGTAGAGAAACTTAGAAAGTCTGCAGAGCACTGTGATTGTTTGCAGTGTTTTTTTATAATACATTCGATGGGAGGAGGTAAAGTTATTCACTCATTTCCCTATAACAATGTGAAAGTGTAAGTGGGAATTCATTTTCAGGGAATGCTGACTTTGTCCTAAGAGTTTGCTTGTGTAGTCTCATATCCCACCTAGAAGCTAAGCATTTCTGGCTTGTTCATAGGTATCCTTGCTAAAAAGTAGCAGTACTCTTTAACTGTCTTCCAGCCTTTCTTGTGTCCAATAAGAGACATAGATAAAAGAAATCCTTTTAGTCAGCTCCTTTAAATCATTCCTTACATAGTAATTACCTTGACCTAGAATAAATGATCTCCATTGCTTTCCCCAGGGAAACCTGTACCTTGCAAATGAAGTATTTTGCTCCTCTATTTTATAAACGAGAAACATCTCGTATCTTGCACATTTCCAATAGGATTAGTGAGTTTTAAAAGAAAAATTTGCCATGTTATTTTTCTCCAAGCTCAGATTAGATTTTATATTCAGCAGATTATATAAATTGATCTTTTATACATATTATTCAG
Source organism: Spilogale gracilis (assembly GCA_004023965.1). Classification (NCBI taxonomy): domain Eukaryota; kingdom Metazoa; phylum Chordata; class Mammalia; order Carnivora; family Mephitidae; genus Spilogale; species Spilogale gracilis. The sequence continues at coordinate 232,361 of PITA01000565.1, forward strand.
TATGATAACATTTTAAAATTAAAGTTATAATTGATATGTAACCATGCCTTTGAAAGGACCATCATAATCATTAAGAAACAAATTTTCTTTGTACTAGTATAATAAACCTGCAAGTTTGAGTAGGTTTTCAAAAAACCAGTTTGTTTTTTAGTTAATCGTGGTGCCTTTTTAAAATCCCTCTATTACTCAAAATCTCAAAAGACTATACTTTATTCATAATTTACTGACAAAAATAAATAATAGTGAAGGTTAAAAATGGTCTCCTTTCCAACATCTAAATCCTAGACTCTCTCCTCACAGATAATCAAGTTTGCCTATGTCTATCCTCCTAGATAGTTTCTATGCCTTTAAAAGTGTGTGTATATTTTAACATAAGATCATGCAGTACATATTATTCCAACATTTTTTCACTTTATGTCTTTCCTGACTGTCTTTCAATATCTTCTCTGTCTCCTAGAATTCAGTTTCTTTAATATATAATAATTGTTGAAGTCCATTTCCCTTTAGTGGATGTTAAGTTGTTTGTGGTATTTAGTTATTACAAATAATCCCCACTTGAACATCTGGTATATACATTTCTGCTCATTTATGCCCCTATAGCCGTAGGTAATAGTCCCAAAAGGAAAGTGGAACCAAAGAATACATTTTTAATTGCTATTGATATTAATAAACACTTCCCTGAATTATTCCACCAATCCATACTATTAGAAACAATTTATACAGCTTTATCTCCCCACGCTGTCACTAACACTGAGTATTGTAAAACAATCTAATATTGTAAAACATTAATATATTCAAAATTAGATTGTTTTACTTTGGATTTCTTTGGTTAGAAGAAGGATTGAGCATCCTCACATCTCTTCACCATTTGATTTATTATGAATTACATATTTACATACTTTACCTAATTTTCTGTTGTATTAGTCATGTTTTTTCATTGTTGGTTTGTGAGACCTCTTTATTAAAGAAATATAGTCCTTCATATGTGTTGGAGATTTTTTTCCTTAGTTTGCCTTTTTCATTTTGTTTATACGTTTAATATGTGTATGTATTTACATATTTTTTTAAATTTTTAATGGAATCAAACTGTCTTCTATGTAATGCTCTGGTTTTTAATATATGTTCCTACCAAAATAAGCCATAAAATTCCAAGTTCCTCACAATTTTATTTTGTATCGTTTATACTGGGTTTTTTGTTTTCGTTTTTGCAATTTTAATCCTCAGGAACAGGATCTGGACTTGGCACGTTTCTTTTAAAGGTGCTTGAGGATGAATTCCCAGAAGTATATAGATTTGTGACTTCAATTTATCCTTCTGGTGAGGATGATGTCATAACCTCGCCTTACAATAGCATCTTGGCAATGAAGGAACTTAATGAGCATGCAGACTGTGTGTTGCCCATTGACAACCAAGTAAGAAATGACATTGTGATTTGTGGAAATATCATATATACATTCAGTCTTGTGTTACACTTATATGTGCATAGGAAACATTCTCTTCACATCTAAGAGGAAAAAGAAGTTTAAATTGTTTTTTCTTTCTCTTCTGTCCTTCCTGGTAAAATGTCATCTGTGTCCACTCTTGTTAATAGCTTCTTTCCCAATATTTTTCCTTTAAAAGTCTTTATTTGACATCATTAGCAAAATTGACCTGATGGTGAATTCTGGAAAGTTGGGTACAACTGTAAAGCCAAAGAGTCTGGTTACTTCAAGTGCTGGGGCTGTTAAAAAACGGCACCAGAAGCCCTTTGATGCAATGAACAACATTGTGGCCAATTTACTGCTGAACCTAACAAGGTAATCCTATTAATGGCAAAACTTAGGACAGTTTAAAAACTTCACTTGGCCTCTGATGATGCTTGCAGTAGCATTTTTATAGTAGCATTTTTCAGTTTTTCTAAGTCATAGGAGCTTCTTTTTTATTTTATTTTATTCTGTCTAGTATTTTCACAATCTTGGTGTGGTAGACCAGAACTTTAATTTCTATTACTCCAAAGCAGCATTTTCCCAGGTGCAATTCAGAGAATATTAATGAGTATTAAATGAAAAAAGTTTGTCACAGGGGGCACCTGGGTGGCTCAGTTGGTTAAACGACTGCCTTCGGCTCAGGTCATGATCCCAGAGACCCGGGATCGAGCCCCACATCGGCAGGAAGCCTGCTTTTACCTCTCTCACTCCCCCTGCTTGTGCTCCCTCTCTGGCTATGTTTCTCTCTGTCAAATAAATAAATAAAATCTTTAAAAAAAAAAAAAAGTAAAGAAAAAAGTTTGTCACTGATAAACACTTGAGAACTTGATTAGATAACAGTAAGGATTTTTTTTTGCTGTAGAATGTCCTCATCTTTTAAAGAAGCTATGTATACCTCCTTATTGTTAGTTGGTCCAAAATATTCCCTTGCCTTTGATCTAGAAAACTGCTTTGGCATTATTATATTCCTAATTATAGAGCAATTAGGCAGGCCCTTGAGGAATTTAATGAAGTTTATAGAATAAATAATTATTGACCTGTACGTGTTTAACTCAAAGTCTGTTTTAACATATTTTTGTATGGGTAATGTGCAACATAATAGTGTGTTGGTTTCACGTCATATAATCCACAAATAAGAATTGCTGTGGATGTTGTGTGTTATAGTTTAATTATCTTTATACATGATATTCATGATAGTAAGTTTCACTAATACAGGAAAAAAAGCATGTATTCTCTACTGAAGAACCGTGTACAAAAGGCTTTAAGAATGCCTGCTGAATAAATAAAGCATGAATGAATACATTCAAAGTATAAAACTTTAACATTATATTTTTCCCTTTAATGTTAATTTTTTAGCTCTGCAAGGTTTGAAGGGTCCCTTAATATGGACCTTAATGAAATCAGCATGAATTTAGTTCCCTTTCCGCAACTGCATTATCTTGTGTCAAGCCTAACACCTCTCTATACACTGGCAGATGTTAACATTCCTACCCGAAGGTAAGATACAGTAACTTTATTCCAATGACTTGATAATTTGAAGTACTTTTTTTAAAAAGTTTTTTTAGGTTTATAGTAACTCTGGGTATTTTTTTGGTGTCATTTTCTTTGTATCATTTTCATTATTTGAATGCTTTATTTACAAGTCATTGTTTAAGAAGTCAGTATTAAACTATTTCACATTAAATCTAAATTTTTAAGCTAATGAAATTCAGAAAGATTTGGTTTTTACTGAAAACGATTTTAGTGCTTTGAAATCTGACATACTTAGGTCTGAATGCCACTTCTGTCACTAGCTACAGGACCATGGGCAGGTGCACCTACCTCATATGCTTGTCGAGTATATTAAATAAGAGTCTCTTTAAAGCTCTTACCATAGTCCAGCACCCTAGAAATTTTTCCAGTGTTAGTTTATGGTAGCTGCTATATATCATTTCCAGAACACCTTGTTTTGTGACTGTGTGCCATTTATAAGCATAAAGCTTAACCAGTCTACTTAACAAAAAAATGTAGTTGAAAAATTCCAAGCACATACAGTGATGAAAAGCTTGAAAGGTCCCACTGGCATCCACAGTTGAAAAGGTCCTGTCAAACTCTAAGAGGAAAGTATATAAATGATAAAAACCAAATTAAACATCTTTTTTGTAGTTTAAATTTTGACAAAGTAAAAATTCTGTACTATAAATGTCACAGTGCTGTTGATTAACCTTTATTTAAGCTGTTAACAAGTAACCAGTTATGCCAACTAGTAGGTAGGACTCATTCTGCATGGGATGTTGATGACCTTAAGTTAAGTGATTTGCATTGTATGTGGAACATGGTAATCATTCACTAAATGATCACTGGTATTATTAGCCCTGTATTAAAAATTAATGTATTTAAATAAAATGTGCATCTTTAGTATGGACATACAAAATGTAAATTGGTGCTAAACTATTTATTGTACAATAGCGATAGTCCAGACATTTTTACATTTAAAGTTAATTCTTAAAAAATAAAGACAGGGAATTTCTAATTAAGTTCAGCATAAAGAAAAAAATGTTTGACTTGGTCCTTCAACGTGAATGTTTCAAAGCCAATTAAACTTCTTTTAATCCTGATTTTTGGCATATTTTAATAAAAATTATGCTGTTGCAGCATTTTTTATCCATATACTCATAATTCATTACAAAGGCTTTTTTTTTTTTTAAGATTTTTATTTATTTATTTTGACAGAGAGAAACACAGCTAGAGAGGGAACACAAGCAGGGGGAGTGAGAGAGGGAGAAGCAGGCTTCCCACCAAGCAGGGAGCCCGTTGCGGGGCTTGATCCCAGGACTCCAGGATCATGACCTGAGCCGAAGGCAGTTGCTTAACCAACTGAGCCACCCAGGCACCCCACAAAGGCTTATTTTTAAAATGTGTTTGTAAAAATGTAGAAGGGACTTAAAAGACTTTATACTCTTAGGGAACTTGTCACAATGTTCTTTCTATCTTTGTGTTCTTTTTTTCCCCTTTTTCTGCTGTACTATAGATATTTCAGAGGCTGTCATATCAGCACATGAACACATTTATCCTTGACTAAAATAATAAATTGCTTTAAAATTGTACTATTTAAAGTCAGTTTTAAAGCTCTTTAATTTCTTGTAGTGATTGTAGTAATTGTTATTGTACTAATAATAAATATTAATCCTATGCCTCATCCCATTTTTAGCACATGAAAATAAAATAAGCACATAATTGAAGTGTTTATATGTTTCCTGAAATTCCATGTTTCTAATGTAAATAAAGATAAATATCCCAAAAGCTCCTTACTAGTTTTTATATTTTACGGCAGAGAATAAATCAAAAATGAGTTTGCCCACTTGTTGTGTAGTGATTCTTAACCTTTTCTGGGTTTCCTTAACTCCATAAAAATGCCCAAAAGCACATACACACCAAAATTTTGAACACAGTAGCAGATGATTTATGAACCCCCCACAGTTCATCATTCCTTAAAGGAGCCTTCTATTTTTGCTGTCACATAACCAAGATCAAATGTAAGCTCCAGTAGAGTAGAAATTTTTGTTGCTCACTGCTGGGTCTCTTGCATTTAGAATAGTGCCTGGCACATGGTAGGCATTCAGTTAGTATCTGTTGAATGAGTAAGTAACACTGTGTGATTTCTGCAGCTTTTCCAGACATTTTGTAGATTCAGCACACGGAATCTAGAGTTATCTAGGGAACTGGATTATATTTGTATTGAGTTCAGTGGGATTTAAGGACCAGCCTGGGGTTATATTAAATGCTTGGATCCTGTGTATTATTAGATATAATTTGTTAGCATCTTTTTCTTCCTCTCTTTCAAGGATAAAAGATGTCCTCCTCTCTTCTCTTATTTCTTACCAAGATTGTTTTGAGAAAATGATAGCTGAAATGCAGAAGGTGTTTGTATGTGGTTTATTTACCTGTATGTGACTATCTTTGCACTTTGTAGTTGTACATAGAAGAAATAATGTTTTGTAGAAACAGTAATTCTTTCATTGTTCTAGGTTGGATCAGATGTTTTCAGATGCCTTTAGTAAAGATCACCAGCTACTTCGGGCTGACCCCAAACATAGTCTCTATCTCGCTTGTGCTCTTATGGTTAGAGGAAATGCACAGATTTCAGATCTTCGCAGAAATATTGAAAGGTTTGATTTTATATCTTCATGATAATTTATGTGTACTACCTGTGACAGTGTAGCATAGTAGTTCAGATTTCCTCTCTTCAAATTCTACCATTGCCATTTAACTAAAGGGTGACCTTGAGCAAACTACTTACCCTCTCTTAGCCTTATTTTTCTCAAATGTAAAATAAGAATAATAATGGTACAAAATTGTTATTTATGAATAGTGAATGATATAGGAGATATTTTATTTTCTGAAAGTGTTCAGAAAATTTAACTACTGTTGTTGTATTACTACCACCATATTGCTTCTAAGTGTATGTTTTACTATTTTTTGACGGTCTATTTTTAGGAAAACTACTCTATTGAATTACAGAGTAAGGAAAAATGTAATATTTTCATCTCTTTTTCATTCCCAGATTTAATGTCTTCCTAACTAAATATCCCTTTAGCTCACTGTCAGACTGTTAATGGTGAAAAATAGGTAACTGACATTATATACTGAGCAATTAGAATGATACCGTCAGTAATGTCCGCTGCCATATAAGGCACATACTTTCAGTACCTTCATTCTCACCCTTGGGTTTTTGTATCTCAGATTAAAACCTTCTCTACAGTTTGTCTCCTGGAATCAAGAAGGCTGGAAAACCAGTCTGTGTTCAGTACCTCCTGTGGGCCATTCCCATTCATTATTAGCTCTAGCAAATAATACGTGTGTGAAGCCTACCTTCATAGAACTGAAAGACAGATTCATGCGGCTCTACAAGAAAAAGGTAATTATCAGTACACTTCGTAACTATGTGTGTTTATTTTGGCTATGTGAGGTGTCTTCTCATGATTTACCCTATTACAAATCAGGGGCAATCCTGACTGCTCTATTCATTGTACTGATTATAACTGAAGAGGAGACGTTTCTCAGACTATCTAAAGGAGAAATCTCATGAGCTTACAGGATTTGAGTTCCCCTTTCTCTTGTAAAGCTGAGTGAACTATTGTTTTAATAATTATGTTTTAGGATAGTTACATATGTATTACATTTTCTGAAAATGGTCAGCCTTATCCAGTTTTTTTTTTATTTATAGGCTCATCTTCATCACTATCTGCAAATTGAAGGGATGGAAGAAAACTGTTTCATGGAAGCTGTGTCATCTTTATCAGGGCTCATAGAAGAATACAACCAGCTGGATGCCACGAAAAACCTGCCAGTGGAAGATTTTCCTAGACTAAGCGTAGCTGTGTAAAAAAGAAACCCCAAAATATAACTTATTTGTCTTAATTTTTCATTGGATTTTGTCACCTTTCCTTTCTGTTTCAAAATTTTTGTGTATCAGAAAATCCAGTATGCACTTTTCTTTTAGAAAGCACTTTTGTCTTAAAAAAAAATGAAAAAGTGAGTTTTCATTTCATCACAATTTGAGGATGATACCAGTCTATGAAATTAGTGAAGTCCTACTGCCTTCACTTCAAACATTTGTCTTCAGAAAACATTTGTCTTCAGAAAATGCCTTTTCTAAAATTGAGAAAACAGTTTTCCAGTATTTTAATTTATAGTCTCATACAATGATAATCATGTCTTCAATAAAAATCTTATAAGGTATATTTTTATAATTTATTTTTCATATTCTATTTAAATTCTTTTGATTTTTTTTAAAATTTTTTAAAAGATTCTTATGTATTTATTTGACAGACAGAAACACAGCTAGAGAGAGAACACAAGCAGGGGGAATGAGAGAGGGAGAAGCGGGATTCCTGCCAAGCAGAAAGCCCAGTGCAGGGCTCCATCCTGGGACTCCAGACCATGACGTGAGCCATAGTCAGATGCTTAACAACTGTGCCCCAATTCTTCTGATTTTGTAAAAGCAAGTATGAGGAATAGTAGAACACAATATAACTACTTCTATGTAATACTAACTTTTCAGAGATAGGTTTTATTACAACTATAAGGAAGTTTTGGTTTCTTCTTTGGGTAACCACATGTTTGCACTCAAAAGAATCCAAATTTACATTTAACATGTACATATATTAAATTATCTTTTGAATATAATGCTTTATTAAATCAGTTGATTTCATAATAAATGTCTATATTCTTAAACAGTATTGTTATTATTGGTTTTGTTTGTCACCATTTATATAAGCAGAACATTACTTAGCTTGACATCTTCTAAACTTTACAGGAAAAGCTTGATAGTCTAGTGAACTTGTTCCAGTTATTATCATCTCCAATTATACTTTGAACTTTATCTTTAAATACAATTTATATTTTAAGTCCATAGGTGGATTTATCATTTAAGGAAGTAATTTTTAGGAATAGTTTATTTTCAAGCCAAAATAATTTGTGCTTTAATTAGTGTTAAGTTTTTAAGTTTCTTTCCTTTACAAAGTAAGGATACTGCTCTTGAACTTTATCTTGGAAATTTTTTACAGTATTTGGTATACAAACTGTTACAGTTGTCAATAATGGCCAAAGAAGTTCTGTTTTCTTCTTTCAAAAGATATCTTAATAAACTGATACTCAGGATAGGGTAGTCGAAATTATATTTGTAGTTTAATCTTATTCCTATTTAAGAATTAAACTCAGAATCTTGCTTGCTGTGTAATGGTTATCACCTGATGGAATCCTAGGCTACGTTGTCAAAGTACAGATAAAGTTTTTAAAAATAAAGTTTTAAAAAAGTTCTAACCTTTTTACACATCTTCAACAAAGTATCCCAGATTATTTTATAGAATAAAATGTTTTCTTATAAATTGTAGAATTTTTCCATTATGTATGGAATATGTAGATGGAAGCAACTATCTATGTATTTCATAATTGCACATTTTAAAGAGTTCAGTTTTATGACATATATATAATATACACATATACATACATATATATAAATTTTTTTTGGTGCAAAAAAGGTTTTATTAAAGCAGAGGGACAAGACCTATGAGCAGATAGAGCTGACCAAGTTTTACATATAATTTTTAAGATAACATTTTAAATAGTTTCTAATGCCTTAAATAGAATCATCTGAGAATAGGTAGCTATTCTTCCCTTTTTTTAATCAATAAGGTAGATTTGCCACCCTTTAAAGCCACTCTAATTTTCTTATGTAATGACATGATTACCTGAACTTAACTTTTCCTATATATACTAGGTTTTAGAGGATCTTAAGCTCAGAAAATGTATCTCCTGGATCTCTGCAGTTCCTTTGACATACACAAGATGTAATCCACAGCATCTTCCATTTAAATGACCCTTCATTTGGGCAATCAAATTGAATGGTAATCATTTTAGACTTATTAGGGATACAGCATCTCTTGTCCAAGCACACTCCACAGAAGGTGGGTTTATAACTCTGAGTGCTTAAGCATCCAGAAAAGACGAATTTTTCAGCTTTGAGGAGTTGGAAAGTAGGTTGGCACGTTTTTCCTTTGGGGATCTGAAAAAGTACATGACATTAAGAAGTCATTCTTTAATTTGGTTACAACAGTTTAGAAAAGTAATACACTATACAGAAACACAAACAGATAAATTATTTCCAGGGCATTAATATTTCCCAGTTGGTGACTTTCAGCACTCTCTTCTCTACCTTCAAAATCCACTCACCAGAGGTCTGTCCTCCCTGTTCTTATTCTATCATAGTAAAGGACCCGCTCCCTAGTCTTTTTTGCTATCTACTCTCTTAGTTCCACGGTTTCCACAATGAAAATTTTTGTCTTATTTAATATCAAGGGCCATGTCTTATTAAATGTTTATTTACTTAAGACTTAGAAAATTCCCTAATGCAGCTCAATTTTGAGTGGATGAATAAATGAATACATATCTTAATCCCTTTAAAATTGAGTTGTCAACTTCTTAAGATGACAGGGAATAACTTGGAGATGAGAAGACTTAGCATTCCTAAAACTTGCTCTTGAAATGGTTATCTTGCCTTGTTTTAGAAGTAGGATCAGCACTAGTTATACCAAACAAGTCTAGAGTAAATACTTGTCACAGTCCTTTGACAAGTTTACTACCTATACACAGAGCATTTTTGACATGGTGATTTCACCCTCCAACTTAGTGATATATAACCAAGATTAGAACTTCTCTGATGTTCATAATGTCTGTTTTTGTAATTATGGTGTAGCAACCAAAATCTTTTATCCATTGCCTTGACTCCATAAAATTAATATATTTTTTAAAAGAATCTGAAAAGGATCTACTTTTTAAAAACACATGTTCGGTCTACCAGAAGAAATCAGGCTGATCAAGATGCACAATAGTTAAGCTATTAGAGTAACTAGAATCAACAGTGTAACATTACCTCTCCACTAAGTAAGGTTTTCCCAGTGAAGTGCAGTTAGATTAATCTTTGTTTTTCTCTGAGATAATTTAAGAGTTACAATGAGGTGATCTTATTTTTATAAGAATTATACACCATCAAAAAAAAAAAAAGAATCACACACCATCTAGCCCTCTAAACACAAAGGTACTTTTTGGGAGCCTCTTAATATTGAATTAAAACGACATTAAATCTAATTAAATGTTACCTTTACTCTCTTTGATATATTACTGTCACAAGGTTGAATATAGCACAGTCTTCTCTCTTTTCTCATTTCACAGTTGCTATTTTCATTGGTGACCCGATCAGATATTCCCATCCCACATGTTCTGGAGCAAGGGGTCCACTTTGTTGCTTGCACAAGACATTTTCTTTTCCAAACAAGTGTGAGATTCCTATAAGCTAAAAATAAAGGGGGGAAAGTGCATGTGTATACATATATGTACTCATGTCAGTAGACCACTTTTAGTCATTATTTGTCAGCTACTAGCTAATAGATCACAACCTTTTATATAATGTAACTCAGCAAAAAATAAGCTTATGGTCAAATTCATCATTCTCTTTTTCCCCGCTTTCCAAATTACCTTTCAATCAAATGTGACAATCCAATTTCTTAGGAAGAATAAAAATATTTTGTTTTTGAGAATCTGAGTAAATGTATCCATTTGCTTCCACTTAGCTCATTTAAGTAGTAAACTACTGTGTTTTCTCTGGTTCTTGCCTCTTGCTGGATATTATTTTCAAAAATGAAATAGTAGGATTAAGGAGTTCCAAGATATTATTAATCAGGAACAACAGCTTAATGTTAAATTTCATATTATGTTAAAATCTAAAATATAAAAGTTATATTCAAGGATAAACTATTGAGGCCAGTTATTTTTCTTCCACTTGTTTTAATCTAGTCTTTTCTAAAACTCTCTACATTGATCTAATCAAAATAATCACATACTAAGTCATGGCAAATGTGTAATCTATTTTACTCATTTGGCTTAATTGCTACATTCCCTATGGAATCAGTCCCATTGTATTCATTTCATTGGCTAGCCATTTCTAATCACTTCTAGAAAAAGACACGGCAAGGGGAAAGATGGATAGATCTATGGGAGGGGGGTAAGTTGATGGATAGATGAAGCCCCCTCCACTGATCTCTGCTTAGCAGAAAGGAGGGAAGGGGTATGAATAATGAGAATACAATGAGTGCATAATAAGTCTTCCATTTTATAAACCCGCTGCGAGCTTCCTGTTCTGCTCACGAATGAGTCAGGCCATTGCAACATTTTAAACAAACTACATATTGGTTTATTGTCTCAAAGCATTTCCTTAATGTTAATATGCATCCTAAAACAGATGTTGGAATAAGCTTGATTTTGAGTCTGCAGTTGAACCCAGCAAAATTCTGGCTGCAGTTATTTCAAAATGCCAATTTAAAACTCTGAAAAAACACTTCCCACCTCCCACCCCCACCCCCCTACCCCCAGGCCTCCACAAACAGCCTTCTTGGAAACATCAGTCACTTTGAAGTATCTGCTCTTTTTGAATAAAATGATCCTTTACTGCTTTCGGTGTTATTACAGTAGGATCTTGCGATTGCACACGGAATTGAGGGAGAGGAAGCAGAAACATGGAGATACCTGGAAGGTAGACAACAGTTTAAAGATCTCAATGCAGGAAGCAGATTAAAAGCCCGACAGACATCTGCAATAAATAAAGGTAGGTTAGATTATCATATTACCAATAACCCCCCTAAAGTTAAGCCAAGAGCTGCAGTTCAGGAATTTAACATTCATTAAAAAGCAAGGAAACTAGAAAAGCTTTTAAAGAGTTTATTTAGTATTTGGTGAGCAGTGAGGAAAGCATGGGGGCATTATGTCACTGCATGCTTCATACGGAGCAAACAAAAGCCAGATTCCAACCATGGGCTGTCTGGATGAAGTAAATATGTAAATTACTACCACAAATATACCTTAAAGTGTGTGTTTGTCACTGTGCTTAATTTTAAAAACAAAACTTCTGTTTGGGTCCATAAACACAGTTTCAAAGTTAAGCAGAGGAGAGACTTTAGACTGAATATATACTTCCTTTGAAACCTATCTAGGCCTGTGATCTCAACTACCAAGAGCACAGTGGCAGATTTTCTCGTTTTTTGGAGCAAAGTACTAATCACCAAGAATGACTATCTAACATCCCTTTCAACCAGGTTCCAAATGAATCCTCTGGTACTGCTCTACCTCCACAAAGGAGACCAACTGAACTTGATCCAAAGGGCTTTACTTGTGGAAACGGCTGGGCTAAGGTATTTTCTCATCAGTAAGGTTCATGCATGTGCACCAAGAACTCACACTGAGTCCCTCAGATCCAATGCAGAAAATCAACTGTTTCTGTACATTTTGAAAAAAGAACAGTTTGGCTTATAATTTTAGAGCATTAGTAGTGTCTTGCTATTAGCTGAAAAACTAAGTACAGTAAATGCAAATTCACCACAACCTGTTATTTTTAAATTAACTGGCATAATGGAAGTCTCTGAGAAAATTCCTTTCATAGTTAGTTTTTAAATATCTAAAATATCATTTCTCTGATGATAGTTGTTTTTATTAAATATCCACATAATAGAAGTGAACCTAAGGAGTTTTTAGTGTTGTTGAATGTCCCCTCTGTATTTCCATGGCACCTTTCATTTCCTGAGTTCTAAATTTTGATAAAAAGGCATTCTTGATTTCTGGGTGAAAACACGGAGATGTGAATAATAACCAGGCATGAATACTGACCCTTTGAGTCATTCCTCCTCTGTGCTTCATTGGTTGGTGTTTTTGAAACTCCTGTCCCCAAAATGCCCTGGCACTTAAAGAAGATATTCACTTAGAGCTGACCAGAATAGAACGTTCACGAACATATGAACATTCACTGCAAATGGCTGGGTGCTCAAGATGAGTGATACAGAGACTCATTATAGATTTCTGACTACTCACCTACCTAGGGAACCTACTTTAAAACCTCTGTATGTGTGTTGGTAACTGGAAAGCTTCATTTCCAAAGCGAATGAAAAAATAATTTTATTTCAGCCATTTTCTGTTTTTAAAAACAATATTTACAGATTCTAAACATATTCTTAAATATTTTTAATCAGTAGGCTTCCATTTCTGCTTTCATCATATAGCAAAGTTGCTTTTGAAAATTTGGGGGATGAGATGGTTTGTACTTCTTGCCCATAATATAACAATACAAGTAAAAGTTTTTCTCAGGGTGCACGTGAACAATAGTTGGTCAACTTTCCTGAGAAGAGGTTGAGTGGGAATGAGCAGAGGCATAGAATAAACCTCTCTGGCAGACTGGGTAATGGCACAGCCAAAGAAAATCTCACATTCACCACTGATCAATAAGTTCTTACTGAGTACCTATAGTACATCAAAGGAACTTGAAAGAAAACCACAAGAAACCATACATGAAAAATAAATATGCCTCTAAGCACCTGCCACTGCTTTGTAGTTTGTTGAAAGCTGCTGTTGGAATGGTCCCAGGCCACAGTTGGACTGATCAGACTTCTTTCCAGAGCAGCGACTGTCAGCCAGCTTCGGTATGAACAGAGGTGTGCATCCAATGGCCCCACTCACACAGAGGCAACTAAACAGGGGGTTGGGCTGAAAGACTTGGCCATTATGATAACGTACCCTGTTGAACTCACATCCCACAGCTATAAGGTCTGAAAAGAGAGAAGAGCAAAATCACCAAAGAAGCCATAACTGAGTCCAGACCTCCCATGATAAACCAGAAGTATAAGTTATCTCCTTCGTAAGGTCACATTCTGTTTCTTTGGCCCCATCTGGAACCTCCTTTTCAGAACACCTGTAAAAGGTTAAAATTAGACATTTTCATTTTATTGTAGGCTATCAGCCCCAATTGGTCACTTTCAGAATTAAGACCAAGTACAGGCCATGTTCTATCACTGTAAAGATAGCAGTGAGTTAATGATTCTAAGTCTGAGAGATGGGTTGGTGGCAGGTTAAGAGGTTTCACTAGATGTACAACAACAGGCAGGGATATATTCATAGGAAACGAGGCTACATGAATGGCTAAAGAAATCATAATTTGTTTAACTACAGTGCTGCACGGTAACTAATTTTTTTTTCATTAAGAGAATTGGAGGAAACTTTCACTCCTCTGAGAGGCATTCCTGACCTGGATCAACAGTTAAAAGTGTGACCGCCTCGGACTTCATGGCAATACTGAGGCCCTTTCAAGAGAATTTGTGAGGGTAAACCTTTTTTCCAGAATACTAAGAGGTGCCTGGCTCTTTTCACTGCGTTAATATTTGCACTGAAGGTACGAAAGCTGGAACGTCAGCATGAAGTAGACCGTACAGGCGAGTGACCATATGTCTGCCTTGCCATTGCACTTGTCCATAAGTGTACTTCGGAAAAAAAAAGTTAGTTTTGTTTAATCATGTCCTGACAGCACAGTAAAATTACTAACTTTATTAAATCTTAACCATCCTATATACGTCTTGTCGATATTCTGTGTGACAAAATAGGAAGTATCCATAGAACATGTCTGCGGATATTCTATCATCTTGAGGAGAATCACTTAATCTATTGTTTCAGTTTGGGGCTGAACCCCAGTGACTGAGAGAAACCCGGATTAGTCAGGTATTTGGCAGGCGTTTCCTTGAAAATCAACAGTGAGCCTATCAGTTCAAAGAAAACAACTTTCCAGCCGATGAGAGAATTTAGGCTTTCAAGCAAAAATTGGAATTTTGGAAAAACCTGTATCAACCACTGAGATCTTTATAGCTACCCAATATGCAGACTTTTCTGATGAGATTAGTATTAATTAATGTAATTTTTAAAAAATATTATATAATAAAGTATAGCAATATTTGGAATATCTATATAACCACTGTTCCAAACTAGCATTTCCCAAATAAATAATGCATGATATTACAAAATTATATATGAATAAGAGACCCATTCCAAGTAGGTCTTGGCTAGACCAACATATTTTACTGTCACAGAGTTTGACAAGTTCATTGATATGGTTTCAGATTCCATGATGCAGCTGATTTTCATGAAATTACCACTTCTCAAATTTTAATATAATATCAAAGAGAACATTCACAATTACCTGAAAATTCTGTTAAAATATCCCTGCTTTTTCCACTGACCTGTGTCAGACTAGATTCCCTTCATAGGTTTCAACCAAAATAACATTCAGGAATAGATTGAAAGCAGCACCAGATGGGGAACTAGAACTATCTTCCATTAAGCTGGACATTAGAAAGAGGTTCAACACTGTAAACCCATTTCATTCTTCTCACTAATTTTTTCTTTGTTTTAGAAAGTAAAATTTTAAAAAAATATATTTTTACCATCAAGTTGCGATGGGTTTCCTATTTTAAAATGAATTAGTAAGTATTTTTAAATCCCTAATCCACTTAAATGCCAACAGAGAAAACTCACATAAACAAAAGCTCTTGGGGTCTTCATTAATTTTAAGACTAAAGTGGCCCTCAGACCAAATTTTAAATATCATTGTTCTATATCATGGATCAGCAAATGTTCTGTAAAGAGCCAAACAGTAAATATCTTAGCATCTATAGACCATTAGGGTTTTGTCACAGCTGCTGGGCTCTGGACCATTAAGCAGCCATAGACCATGTAACTGGATGGTGTGGCTCTGCTCCAATAAGATGTAACTTCCAGAAACAGGCTCTGAGCCCAATTTGGCCCCTGGACCATGGTTTTTGACCCATTAGAGGTCATCCCTAACCCTATCCTCATAGCTACATTCTGTTAAAATAACGCACACTATGTGTGACATCACGTGTGGAAAGATCTGTCTGACACATAAACTTTGACTCTATGAGGGCAAGGGGTGTGTGTGTGTGTGTGTGTGTGTGTGTATTTTTTTTCTTTGTTGTGTCCCCAGCTGCTGGTCACAGTGCCTGGCAGGGTAATGGCTGCTCATTACGTGCTTGTTAGGTTAATGGAATAACTTGCGCAGCACCGTTTGGGAGAAAGGGATTTCAGTTTAGGACATGTTTTCCCTGTTAAATTTCCATAAATAATAGCTAACATTTTTAGGAGTCTACTGCCGACCAGATATTCTGCTAGGTGTTTAGGGTTTTGTATGATTATTTCATTTGCTCCTCCTGGCATTGCTGTAAGGTAGGAGTATATATGATGTCGTTGAGGCATAGAGAGGTTAAGCAACTTGACCTCAAGGTCACAGAGCACAGGAAGCCCAGAACTAGGACCCAGAGCACATGTTACTAATCGATATAGTTTAGTCAGCTCTGAACAGGGGTATCAGGCTGTCAGACCTGGACAGCTCTGCACATGCAGTCCATTCTCACATTTGAACTTCCCGGAGTAATCTGCCTGCCACAAAGCCTTTCCTACAGACTGACTCAAACGTCCAGGTGACACATCCAGGTGACTCTTCCCTGGGAAATGTTAACTTTTAATCCGAGGTAAATCAGGATCCTAATAATCCTCAAGGTGTCGATTTAGAGGGTCTCAATCAGTCTCCCTAGCTAAAACCCCTCAAGCTGAGGGTCAGGCTGTGATTTGGAGTACCCCTGCCTTCCTTTTTACACTTCCGCTTCAGTTCAAAATTACAGTGACGTGATGGTTCTCTGGAAAAGCTGAAAGGAATTCAGTACATCTGCATACTAGATACACAGCCTTACATTTGAAGCAGGATTCGTTTCTAGTTACAGAGAAGGCTGAATTCAGCCATTCACCGCAGTGACAAAAGTCTGCTTCTATTTACATCATCTTTGCTCTTTCTCTCACTAAAAGCAATCACCTAAGAATAAGTACAAGATCACTTCAGTGCAATAAAAATAGAAAATTCTGACCACGTGTAAACATCTGTCACGTGCCGTCCACTTCCAGCGCGCGGGTCCCACCTGCGGCCTAACTCCTTAGATTATTCCACAGAACAGTCTGGGGCGGGGGAGAAATGGCGCCCAGACAGACGTGAGCGTCGCCCGCGGCCCCAGCAGGAGACACTTACGCGCGCACACTCCGGTCTCGAAGCGAGGCCTGTCGGCTGAGTAGTCACAGTAGAGCCCTTTGTGGGGGTCACAGAGGTCGGCTTCATTGCAGACGTCCCCCCGTTGTTTGGCACAGATCTTACAGCATCCGCAACCGTCCCTCAGAAAGCTCACTCCAGGAGGGCAGCTGGGCTGCTGGCGAGGGCATTTACAGGGCCAGTGACAAAACTGTCTGCGAGGCTGCACTTCCGGTTCTTCTCCGGGCCTTCCTTCCGGCGCCTTGGCCAAAGGCCCGCTGCCCTGCGCTCTGCAGCAGAACTTCAAGGGGTAACACAGGTGCCATTAGATTCCTTAAACTAATTTCAGACAGCTCTGGAAATCGAAGGCTTCCCCTAAACGGGTAGGATACAGTGTGGGTGAGCTGTGATAATATTGATCTGACTTTCTCCACTCAGCTTCCAGCACATCACTTACTTCCTCCTTCCTCCTCACTGAAGGCTCCTTCTCCCGGGCTTTGCTGCGTTCTTCGCACGCTCTTCATCCCTAATTGGAGCCCCCTGTGGTGAAGACCTCTCAGGGGTCTCCCCTCCTTATATCTCCTATCTCCTGCCTCACCTTCCTTCTGGACTCAGTCACAACCTGCCAGATCTCCCCATAGAGATCTGATAGGCTAGCAAGCTCCACAGGACCAGAGCAAACTCCCAAGTTTCCCTCCCAGTCTACTCTTCTGTGCACACCCCTGCTTAAGCGCCCACCAATTTCATTTTTTCAGAGTACCTTGGAGTCAGTTCCCTCTTGACTCTCACATCTCAGGTCCCATCCCATCAGTAAATCCTGCTGGTGACATCTTTAGAAGTATCCATTCTAGTCGTAAACCCCCACTGCTGCTATCCTAGTAATCCAAGCCACAGTTATTTCTCACTTTAGATGATTATAACAGTCTCCTAAAGGTTCTCTTTGCTTACTCCTTTGTCCTCTATATCCCCCACCTGGCAGAATGGTTAAAACAAAATAAGCTACAGCCCCTATAGCTACCAATACTATATTAAATACATAAATTTTGCTAAGAGAGATCTTGTGTTAAATGCTTTTACCACACACAAAGAACAATAAAGGGGACAGGAGGAAACTTTGGGGGATGATGGATATGTTTATGGCTTTGATAGTGGTGATGGTTTTATGAGTATGTACTTACCTCGGAACTTATCAAATTGTATACATTAAATATGTATATCTTTTTACAATCATACTTTAATTCATGTCAGTCCTTGCTCAGAAGAGGTGGCTTCCTCATAACTTCCCATGTCAATGTAAAAGCCAAACTACCAGGTTCAGTGGGTTAAGTGGTGAAGCGTCTGCCTTCAGCTCAGGTTATGATCCCAGGGTTCTGGTATCGAGTCCCGCATTACCCTCCCTCTTCCTCTGCCCCACGCCCTGCTCCTGCTTGTTCTTTCCCTCTCTCTCTCAAATAAATAAATAAAATATTAAAACAAAACAAACTACGCTCTAAGGTCCTGCAACATTGGGTGCCCACTCCCTACCTTCCTTTGCCACTGTTACTCACCTACTGATTTGCTTCACTCCACTCCACACCTACCTCATTCTTTGAACACTCCAATCCTGCTCTTCCCCCAGGTATTTTTGTCTCTCACTCTTTCACTTGCTTGGGTCTGTGCTCACATTTATCAATGAGGCCCTTTTTAACCACCCTTTATAAAACAGCACCCTGCCCCAGCCTTTTCCTCATAGACCTTCTTACCACCTATTTTATTCCCGTATGTTCTACTTGTTTATTTTCTGAAGCATGCATCAAGAATGTGAGCTTTTTGAAAGGCAAGCTCTTTGCTGCTGTCTTATCGCCTGTAATAAAATGTATTGGATGATGAAAGAATATGGGACCTTCTATATGCAAAGTGCCTTACATCACTGAACCTTCACAAGAACAATGGGGAGTTCTATTATCCCCCTATGATAGTAATGGTAAGGCATAGTAATTCTCCCCATGGAGATCTGCTAGGCTAGCAAGGCATAGTAGGCATAGTAATTCTCCCTTCAAAGATATCTGTGTTTCATTCCCTGGAATCTATTAACATATTACCTTACATAGCAAAGGGGATTTTGCAGATGCAAAATCTTGAGATTTTAAAAATCTTGAGATGAGATTATCCTGGATTAACCAGTAGGCCCAAAGTAACCACTAGCAACCTTAAAAGGGAGACAGGGGGTGCCTGGGTGGCTCAGTCATTTAAACATCTGACTTTTTTTTTCCAATTTAAATTCAATTAACATATAGTGTATTATTAGTTTCAGAGGTAGAGTTCACTAATTCATCAGTTGTATATAACACCCAGTGCTCATTACATCATATGCCCTCCTTAGTGCCCATCACCTAGTTACCCCATCCCCCTATCCTCTCCCCTCAGTTTGTTTCTGTGATTAAAAGTCTCTTATGCTTTGTCTCCCTCTCCGATTTCCTATTGTTTTATTTTTTCCCTCCCTTCTCCCATGCTTCTCTGTTTTGTTTCTTAAATCCCACATATGAGTGAAATCATATAATTGTCTTTCTCTGATTGACTTATTTCACTTAGCATAGTTCTATCCACGTCATTGGAAATGGCAAGATTTCATTTCTGGTGGCTGAGTAATTGTCCATTGTGTATATATACCACATCTTCTTTATCCATTCATCTGTCGAGGGACATCAGGCTCTTTCCATAGTTTGGCTATTGTGAACATTACAGCTGTAAACATTGGGGTGCAAGCGCCCCTTTGGATCGCTACATTTGTGTCTTTGGGATAAATATCTAGTAGTGCAATTGTTGGGTCACAGGATAGCTTTATTTTTAACTTTTTGAGGAACCTCCATACTGTTTTCAGAGTGGCTGCAACAGTTTGCATTCCCACCAACAGTGTAAGAGCGTTCCCCTTTTACCACATCCCTGCCAACATCTGTCATTTTCTGACTTGTTAATTTTAGCCATTGACCCATGTGAGGTGGTATCTCACTGTGCTTTTGACTTGTAGTTCCCTGATACCGAGTGATATCGAGCATTTTTTCAAGCATCCAACTCTTGATTTCTGCTCCAGTCCTGATCCCCCTCCACCCCACCCTACTCTTGCACTGTCTCTCTCATTCTCTCAAAAAAGAAAAAAATAAATAAAGGAGAGAGGCAGGAATGTCAGACATGATGAGAAGATGGGATGATAGAAGTAGAAGCAGGAGTGATGTCACAGGTGAAAAGTGGTCATGAGCCAGGAGTGCAGGCACTTTTAAAAGCTGCAAAAGGCAAAGAACAGATTCTTCCTAGACACTTCAGAAGCAACAAGACCTGCCAACACTTGATTTTAGCCCTATAAGACCCATTTTCAGACTACGGATGTCCAGAACTATAAGATAATAAATTTGCATTGTTTTATGCCACTAATTTTGTAATAGTTGGTTACAATAGCCCTAGGAAACCATGCACCCCATTTGTAAGTGAGGCCACTGAAACTCAGATTATGTAACCTGTCCCCTAGATCATACACATCAAGCAGTCAGAAATGGATTTAAATGAGGCAGGCAGATTTCAGAGCCTGAGCTCTCAACACTTACCTTCCTTCCTTCCCTCGTCCAGGTTCTGCCACAAATCGGTTTGATCCTGAACAAGCCACCTAATCTCTGCAGTCTGTCTGTCTCCCCTCTCCAGCCTAGACGTCTCTTCATGAGGCTGCAGCTCATGGATTTCTACTGGGTATATCCATTTTGGTGCCCCGTGAGCATCTCATTCTCCCTCCCTGCAACAAACTGCTCCTCAGCTAGTAGTCTCCGTTTTAGTGAATGGTGGCGCCAGCCACTGAATTCTCCAAATGAGGAAGCTGAAAATCAACCTCATCTGCTCCTCTCCTTCATCCCTCACACCTCAAAGTCACTGACTTACAGAAATCCCAACTCCTGAGCATAGCGTCCACGGTCCTCCTCATCTCTGGCCTGCCTCAGGTTCTAGCAAGTTCGAGGGTCTGCAGTTCCCTGAATATCCGATGCAGGTCCTTTTGCCTCGAACGTGCTTCCCCCACCCCTACGCCTTCACCTGGCTCTTTTTAGGTAAAACTTTTTACAACCTCTCCTGCCTCCCTTTTACATGCCCATGTACTGAAATTATCTGTGTAAATACCTGTCTTCTCCATGGGCTGACAGTTTCCCAGCCAGAACTCGGGGCTCATTTGTGGGTATACTATTGGCACCTAACACAGTGCCTGGCAAGTTATAATTAAGTCTCAATTTTTATTTGATATACTGAAGGCCCTTGCACTGATTCAGAGATCTAAACCTCCTCCCAACTCAAAAATCCTGCCTTTAAAACATCAGTTTGCAAGTCCGCCATCCTACCCTCAGTCCTTTGCCTTATCACTGGTTCAAAAAAGAAAAAAAAAAAAAAAAAACAGAGAATCACTTCCAGCTACAATTCAAGTGGAAGATACAATGTGAGGATAGGGTTTATGGAAACAATGCTGGGACTCTAGAGAAGGAAGAGGGGGACAGAAATACAAGAGTGGACAGGGGAGTAAAAATAGTGTCTACTTTTCAATTTTTCCTGGTTCAGCCATTATTACTAGGACCTCCCTGCCAGGTTCAGTAGCCACTCAGCTGTGCTTGTGTTCACGGAGTCTCTAGCCTGCCCCTTATCCTCTTCTCTGAGCCGTTTGACTCTTAATCTCTTCTTCTTCCCCGGCTTTCATGACACCAGACCCTCCCAATTCTGCCCTTACTTCTCAACATAGTCTCTCCATCTCTTTTGCAGATTCCTTTTACCCCAAATATTACTTACATTTAGACTAACTGGTGTTTCGTGACCTTAATGTATTGCTTTTCACACTCTGCGCACTGTCTCTTAGCAATCTCATCCACCCCCTTGTCTTTAATTTCCATCTTGTGCAAGCTTCAAAACTAAATTTCCATCCAGGATTTTTCCACTGAGCCCTAGAGCCATATAGCTGACTACCTACTGGACATTGCCACTAAAACGTTCCATGGAAAAACTCATTTCCCCAAACTCATCGTCCCTCACCTACCTTTGCCCTTATGGACAGTTTCTCCAAAGTTTGGAGTTAGGAAGCCAAAAGTCATCCAGGTCATTTTCCTCTCCCTCACCTCCCACAGACATGCAGTGACTAATGCTTAGTGTCCTCATACTCCTAGAACTAGTCACTCTTTGGCCATTGAGACTGCTACCGAATACGATTGCAGTACATTCCTAACTGGTTTTACTTCCTCAAGAATGACTTCCCAAATGAATCTACCACATTGCTGCTGGAGGGCTCTTTTTAAAAAACATACCTGATTCTACTTCTCCTTTCCTTAAAGCCCTTGAGTGGTCCACTACTGGATACACTATGTGGTCCGAAATTATAAGCATACTGTCTAAAGCCTGTGCTGGTTTATGCCTTCCTCTCCAGCCTTCACTCTCAATGCACTCTCCTTTGCACCCTGCTGCTTACTAGACCCACCAGGTCCCTTTTCTCCTCCATGGTTTTCCTCATACTCCTGCCTCTTAAGGGAAAGCCTACTCTCAAAACCGCCCACCTGGGGACACCTGTTTTTCTTTCCATTCTTGAAGTATTTCTATATAATCTCTCAGGCCACAAGGTAACACTGTTGAAACCCAAAGATAAATAGAAAAATTTGAAAACAGAGTGAGGAAAAACCCTGAGATCATAACCTAAGCTGAAACCAAGAGTTGGATGCTTAACCAACTACAGCACCCAGGTGCCTCTCAAATTTGCTGTGATCTTAAAGCTACTCTAAAAAATAATAATAAAAAATAAATTAAGTCTTTTTAAAAAAAAAGGAGGAGGAAGAGAACAAGACCCAGTGCTGAAAGGACGTAGGGGAGCGAGGGGAATGCCAACCTGGAATTCTATCTCCAGTGAAACTATCTTTCAAAAATGAGGTGAAATTAAAGGCATTTCCAGTTAAACAAAAAGTGAGAAAAATTGTTGCTAGCATACCTGTCTCACAAGAAATGTGAAAGGAAGATCTTCAGTCTAAATAAAAATTACAATAGATAGTAATTCAGAAATAAGGACAAAAATGAAGAGTCCCAGAAATAGCTAGTAGTGGGAAAATATAAAGATACATTTTTTTCTCAGGCACATTTACTGTTTTCAAAATCAAAATCTCAGAATAAGAGTCATCAGACTCTTCTGGTGCAACGGAAAATAAATGAAACAGAATTCTTTGGGTACACCCAAACAGGTTCTTTTGGTGTAGCAGAAAGAAAGGGTCTTAACACCAGAGGAGTTTTGGTATAGCTCTCTCTATATATATAGTGATCTTAGATGACTTTCTGTCATTTACTTGATCTTTGAGCCTCAACCCTCCTCTGTAAAATGGGATTATTAATATCTACCTTATAAGGTTATTTTGAGGATTAAGATAACAGTGCGTGGCACATGGCAAATGTCCAACAAATGGTAGGTATTCTTCCTCAAAAATTCATAATGGCAAAAGTAAGCAAAATAACACTTTCTTGTGGCTGTATTTTAACACCTTTATATATATATATATATATATATATATATATATATATTTTTTTTTTTTTTTTTTTTTTTTAAATTTTGGCCACATCTCTATAATGGCATGTTTGCTGTTTAGGAATACCTTGTAGGCTCTCCATTCACAAAAACGGTAGACCTTTTCTTAAGAGTGGGAGATAGGCAGCCCCATCTCACTTCTCCTGGGGAAATGTGCCCTCCACATAATAGTGGAAATAAACTATACCACAAGCATTCTCATTAGGAGTCTTTTATAATTTTAGATCTTTTATTTTTTTATAATCTTTATATATAAAATATAACAAATTTCAACCTCTTGTTTCGCAAAATACTGCCCTAAGCAGCTATTAACTCAAAAACACGTCCCATGGTTTCCAAATCACCAGAAGTTTTCAAAAGCTTCATCCTCTGTGCAGGCAATAATCTCCACGTGTAAGTAAATCCATAAATAAGTCAACCCTGTTTTCATCTTCTTGGTAAAAAATACTAAGGCAATGAATTGATCCTATTAAATTAACCTTCCCTTCTGTCTGTTGCTTAAACTCTTTCAAAGTCTTCATGGACTGATTCCCTTTCATAAAAAGTGAGAAACACATGAGTTGAGAAAAGACAAAGTAACAGAACATTTTAAAAATATAAATGTGTACCAGAAGTGCTCCTCTCCAACAAGGACAGGCTTAATTGAAGAAAGTTGTCAGAATCATTTTTTCCAGTGGCTCTCTGCACGTTCTGCACACAGCCCCAGAAAGCCGAACCCCACCCTGCGGCCCAAACGAAGAGGCACGGTTCACCCAGCCACGCCAGGCAGGGCTGCCTTCTCCCAGATCTGTGGTGCGTGTCCCGCTCCACTCAAAAATATACTTTATTCAACTTTGGGAGCAGTTCAAACATATCAAAAGTAGGATTCAGTGCCATTACCTGAGAGGGAGAAATACTTTCCACTTCTTTCCAGAAGCTAATAAACTAAAACCCAGCTTTCCTTGGAGAGGAAAATGGCTCCCTGTTTGGAATCAAGTCTTTCCACAAGGAATTTATCCCCTTCCACCTCATCCCCTCCCTTCCTCCATCTTCTTCTTTTTTCATTTCTGACCTGAAGAAATAGGAACTGCTGCCACCTCCCGAGGGGAAGCAGGAGGAGAAGGAGCTTACCTGCGCCAGAGCAGCGCCCAGCAGTGTGGGAAGGAGGAGGCCCGGCATGTTCCCCGGAGCCGGCAGCACGGGGACAGCGGAGGTGGCTCAAGCCCTGCACAAAGGGCCCCTGTGTCTCTTCAGCAGGACACACACGCCTCCACCTCCCACGCCACCGACTGCGGGCTCACACTCTCAGCCTCTGCTTTCGCTCTCAGGGATCTGCTTTAATACCCTGTTTTCTCTCCTGTGATTCGCCTTATATTTACCTTCCGCAGGGGCGTGGAGTGGGTGGTGAGGGCGTGAGTGCTCTCCTCTAGGACTGAGGAGGATAGGTCAGGTGGTGACTTTTCTTTGAACAACTGTTCTGCCGGTTCCCAGAGATCTGCCTTTTGGTAAAATATGGTGCAGCGGGATGCATTCACCTTCCTCATCCTCAACCCCCCCACCTCCTCCACTCTCCCACCCTTCCCCACCCCTCACTCTAGGCTGCCAGCCCCACAGCACAGAATGCTGGCCTACTCTCTGGCCCAGGCCCCAAAGGCAGCCTGCCCTGGGGCTCTACGGCCACAGCCATAACAAGGCTCCAAAGGCCTTCCCTGACTCTGCCAGCTCCTGATTCTCCCTCAGACGCCCCCAGGGCGCCCTGCACTTACCACATCTCTCACACCACATCTCTCACACCAGCTGGCTCAGGACTGGAAAAAATGGAGGCCAAACGGGGTGGACACCTAGAATATCTGGCCTTCTCTCTGTGGCCACAGTCCCACGACAGAGGAAGCAGATAGGATAGTTACCCCCTATCTTTTTGGGCTAAGACAAAAAATTATACTAGTGGCAGTCATTTAACAAATTAAGATTGGGGAAAGAAAATAATTTATTACAGTCTGTACCCCTCCTCTTTCTAAATCTCACCTCTCTGCAGTGTGGCCATAAGCCCATTTACTCCGTTCACTTGTGTATGTGTATGACCTTCCTTCATCTCACTTGCTCAGCCTTGGTCTCTGCTTATGCATCTTGATGTGCATTGGGGCTTTGTCTCCCTGTGGATCCTGTGTCTGGTGCACCTTCCTGCCTCCATCTAGGGCCTATTTCTATTCTCTTTGCCCCTTTACACATCCTATCTCTTCCTGTTACCTTACCTCTCCTGGGCGCTCTGCTCACCTGTGTGTCGTTTGAGCAGTCCCGGCTATATAAACACACGGTAAGTAAAGCCTAATGCCAAGGGTCTGGGGAAGATCTAGGCTCTCTGCCAACAACGGGGGATCCAGGCTCCTTGGAGAGCCAGGGATTCTATAAGGTGCCAGCAAACTCTATACAGATTACTAAGTAGTCAATTAAACCATAATTATAATCACTGAAACAGCAAAGTATACCCAGTGCAGTTGTGATGTCAGTTCCTACTCCTTCCTCCCTAAGAAATAGGACAAAACCTCAGAACCACCCAGTGAAGGAAAGCGTATCTGTTCTGGTCCAATCTAATCTATTTCTTTAATATTTCTGGTATAGCACTGTTTGATCTTTGGGTTCCCATCCTCAGTGATTCATGTCCCACACTGGCCATCAGAATGGACTTTCTCATCTCCTGGCTGGTCCATCCGAAGCAGAGGAACCCCAGTGGAGGACTAGAGTACTTGTCAACTCCATCCCTCCTGCGCCCCCTATTCTGGCTGTGATGCTGCCCATATCTTTGGAGCCTTTGAACTTAAGGAGGTTCACACTCCTCCCATTCACTCTCTGTGAAATGCTGATGGCAGCCTCCATTTTTCTGGAAGTTCTTCCCTCCCTCTGTAATTTCTCTGCACCAGGGAGGGGAAGGTATCCTACTCAGTATCCTTGCCTCTTGGGAGGAAAGTAATATCTTCATTGAGCATTAACTTGTGAGCCCCCTCCTCCACCAAAGTATACAGAATTGATTGGCTCTAGGTTACTCACTGTCAAACATGTTTACATGTCTCCAGCCCTGGGCATACTCCTAGTTAACTATTTTGCTCCTACTACAGATAGACTAAATTAATACAATATTTTTAGAGGCTGGGGCTGCCATCTTTGACTTCTGACAATGAGAGCTATCACGGGGTGCATCCTGTTTCAAGCCCTTTCCTTCAGTATCTCATTTAACAAAATGCTCCTCCATCTAGGAGCCCATTGCACAAGTGTTCAGCTCGTGATGAGCATTCAAATACACATGACATTGAGCGTAGTTAATATTTGTATCATGTTTTATGACTTACAAGGAAGTTTCACATTATTATCTTTATTAATTTCACAGCTCAGTGAGGTGAGCAAAAGCAGTATTATCTATCCTCATTTAACACATTAAAAACTTGAACTTAAGTGATTGTACTTGGTCAATAAAACACACTTAATCCCTGCCCTCTAGAGCTACATTTAATCTACTGGGAGAGAAGTCACTAAGCACACTAAGTATCCATCACTAAAAACAGAATAAAATCTAATAATAAAGAGCAAGAAAGTCTAAGAAAGAATGACAGGGAGGAGCTAATGGAGCTCAGGGGGCAGGCAGGACATCTCTGAGGCCATGGCACTTAATAAGTTGAGAGAAGAAGCCAGCTGGAGAGTGGGGGAGAGACTGCTGCCCCGGTGCTCTTTCCACTGGAGAAATGCACACCTCTGATGGTGATGAGCTCCATCTGCCAGGACCACAGCCCACTGCCCTTCCCGTAGGCGCCTGAAATCCTGCCGTTAGGTACATCATCACAGCTAGAATATTCCCTTCTCCCAGGCGGATCAGCCACCTAGACAGGCAAAGGTTTAAACCCACACTTCTTCCTTTTCTCCTCTTTTACTGGATGTGGGAGGGAGACATTGCTGGTGGAGAACACACTGGAAGTATGCTTTGAGGGATGGCCTGCATTCCATCAGTGGAACTAGAATCGTACAACCAACAGTTAACAATGCGTGCTCAGGGGGTTTTACATTGTGCCCAGTGCTGTGCACATATTGACTCATCTGATCCTCAAGGCAACACTGCAGTGTGGGTGCATCTTCCTGTGACTTATAAGGAAACCACAAGATAATGCCACAGATGCAGCAGAAAGCAGAACCGAGATCACAGACACGTCCGCCCTCTGCTCGGCTACCTTTCTGTCCTGTTCTATACATTCTGTGATAATCTGTGATAATGTAGGATGATTTATTGAGATATTAATCTGCATTGAGTTCTCAACATTTTTCTTCCTGCTTCTCCCTCTAATCTCAAAAAGTTAGTGAGACCTTTCATAGTTCTCTGTGATCCATCCTCTAAGCAGAAAATAGAAGCCACTGGAACGCTTTATCATTTTTTTTCTTAAGATATTATTTTTTTGAGAGAGAGTGTGAGAGCACAAGCAAGGGGAGTGTCAGAGGGAAAGGGAGAAGCAGGTTTCCTAGCTTGATCTGGGGGGCAGGGGGAAGGGGGGGCACTCAATACATGGTTGGACATGGGGCTCGAACTTAGGACCCTGGGATCATGATCTTAGTTGAAGGCAGGTGCTTAACCTTGTGAGTCACCCAGGCACACCTTTATCTTGTCTTTTAGGAGGTTTGATCTCACTGAAGAGAGGAGAGACAGGGATGAAGATGAGGCAGCTGAGAAGAGGAGGAAGCGAATGAAGCCCATGGGCTGAGTGAGGACTGGAGGCTTGGGCCATCCAGTGACAGCGTCAAAGCCCAGAGGGACTTGGTGTTTCTGGACACTGACCCAACGTCACCGCTCCTCATGGGCAAGCTCCCTACAGACTTCTGTGCCTGTGCAAAGCCTCTATTGTCCTCGCAGGCATGGAACGTCTGAGTGTGGGCCGAAAGCTCAGAAAGTGAAGACCAAAAGCCTGAAGACCAAAAGCCTAGCCTCTTTTTTGGGCCCCAGCTCAGCATCCTGGACTGTTGCTCTGCCTAGTGGCAGTGGTGGTGATGGTGTTCCTGCTGGTGTTGGAGCTGGGGAGGAACGTACCAGTGAGAGCTTAGAACAAATTAACAAATTTCTTTCCAGGTGGAGCTAGGGGGAGGGGGTTCAGAGCCAGGTTTAACTGTACTTTAATTAAAGTTTAAATAATTAATTAAATTCAATAAATTTTTAATTTGAATTTGAATAAAATGAAGAAATGGGCACTTCCTCCACTTCGCTGCTTCATCTACAGAGTTACTCATACTTGCTACAAAAACTCTAAGTCTCACAAAATTGCTTTTCCCCTTGGGTGTGTTCTCTTTCCTGAAAATTCACAGGCTCCAGAACCAAAACCAAAACCAGAACCTCTGTAGGACCTCCTCTGCTTCTCTGCTCTCTCCTGGCAGGGCCTGCAGCCAAGATAATTCAGTGAGCTTTCCAGCCAGGTTGACAATGCAGGCATAACGGTGCTGGAGGCCATGTCCGGGACAGGTGTTTGATAAAAACCTGTTGGTTATTTAAAAGGACTCCTTTTAAAATCACACTCCACCTACCATGGCTAAGCATGACCATCCTTTTGCATGCATTTATCCACTGCCATCTTTTATGCTCATTTTCTATTACTAATTATTGCACTTCTCAGCTTTTCTCCTATCTGTCCTCATCTTAAACGCAACTCTTTTTACAAAGCTCTTGCCTCAAGATCCCACCGTGACTTTTGTGCTAGGGCCTGA